>LPNX010748058.1:713-25526 GCA_001517045.1 Pseudotsuga menziesii | reverse complement strand
TGAAGGAAACCATGGATCTTGGACTACCACTCTCTCTCACACACCCATATTCCACTCCAAGTTGTGTGTAAGGGGAGATTGATGTGGTGAATGGGAGTAAAGGAAATCGTAAAACTGTGCACCTAGAACTTACACATTCAATTAGGTATGGGATGGAATTGAACTTCTCACTTTTCTATATTAGTTTTGAACTTGCTTGAGAGGTGAGATCTGGGTGTTTATTAGAGTGATGCTATAAGTTTGGATAAATGTTTACTCATTGATGTATTAAATTAATCAGCTTCCCGATGCTACACTAGGAGAAACATCAACAATCACGTCATTCAAATATTGTTTATATAATAGAAGGTGACCCATAGAATCTAAAGAGTACTTGGAAGAGGAAAATAAAGAGAAATTGCCACCCACTAAAGTCGTCGATAAGCCTCCCAAAAACTAAAAAAGTATCCACCCGAGGAACCTTCCGGAGGAAATGATATTGTAAGAACAAAGAGGGGAAGGGGTAACAATCCATACTGGAAGAACAATGGCCTAGAGCCCAAACTCATTGAAGAAAGAAACACGTATAATATGGCCTCGAGTTACAAAGGATGGGCACTCAACAACACTTAGATGATGTATTGAGGAATTTTCCACTTGCAATGAATGGCATTCCATAGAAAAAGGGTATGGAATCTCTTCTTCAGAGCCCAATAATCCCAAATCAAACTAGCCACCTAGACCTAGTAACCATCAAGAACAATTGATCTAATTATCATGACAAATGGTGCACTTTGGATGAGATATCCTGAAAGTGACTTCAAAAGCACAAGTTTCTCAAGTAGGCCACCATATCCCTTGTTAATACGAGGTTGGAAAATATGCCTTCAAATCAATCGAGACCCTAAGTTATAATCCACCAAGTATGTATAGGTCATGGTGATGTTGATCTCATTCCCTGAAAAGTAGAAGTTGTAGTTGAAGAGAGAAGGTTTCAACACAGTGAACATCATAACCTTTGTCTTGCTCAAGTTAAATACCATCTACCAAAGATGATAGAAGAAAGAAACATAATCTCTTTTCCATTATATCCCCTCAAGGAAGGAATTCAATAGGGTCACGACTTCAAGAAATAGAATTAAGAGGATCAGAATGTGGAGTAGAACAAAATCATCTCCATCTTGTAGAAGGAATACAACCCATCGATTTGGATGCCAAAGAGAGTAAAAAATAGAAGGAAACCTTGTTTGACCCCTATAGTACTCCTAATACAATATGAGAGGTTGTAAGTGGTGTGAAGATGACGAAAATTTAAGTGATAAATTAGTCTTATGATGGACATGAAAAGGGGCCTAAAGAAATACCTTATTATGTGTGAATATATTTGTTAACAAAATTGCTAATTTATGTTCGTTGTTGTAAATAAGGTTTCTCTATTGATGTCTGACTTTCTGCATTGTCCATATCTTTTCAATCTTGAAATGGTGTAAGTTTAATGTTCAATGTTTTTCATGAAAGCCTTAATCCCGATAATATAATGGTAGTACTCACGAATATGATCTTGATGAGTGATCAAATTCCATTTGCATTTGAATTGAAAAAGTAACATAATGTCTTGGATTATTTGTAGATGAACGTGAAGGATGGTTTAGGCATGGCCATTTTTGTGGTTACCAGGTACAAGGTTTATTTTAAATACGCAATGTTGATGTGACGAAGAAACTTCTCAAAGGAAAATTCCATGCATCTCTTTGTTATGAACACATGAATTACAAAAAAAATCAAATGAGAATTATTTTCCTTTGAAATAATTGAATGCATAGCTTTTTAAAGGCATCTTTATTTTTATATCATCATTTGATAATTTCTACAGGAATTTTTGAATCCATCATGTAAAATCAGTATAGATCCTTTAAAAGCACGACGTAAAGACATCCATCTAAGATGGTTCAAAATGATCTATCATGAATCATGTTGATTTTATATGAAATCTTGTCGGATTTTGACAACAGATCATTGGAGACTTTGTTTTAAAATTTATATTATGATTTTTCTGAACTAATCGAAGTAATAAAGGTTTTGTCAATAATTTTATAAATAATTGAGAATGTTATGATTTTTTGAAATAATTCAAATGAGTTTTTATTTTGAAATAATTAATGAATATTTTTCAATTTGTATAGTTTAATATTAATAATTAAAATAAATAAATTTTAAAATTTTTCAATGATAATGGTCCCTTTTTCAAAATTAAAATAGTTTTTTAAATTTTTTTTTTTACTTCTTATAATCATAGTTAATAGAAGGATATAGTTTTGCTATTCTGCTATATTTTTAAGCATTGTGTTGCAATAAAATGATATAGCTTAGTTTTTATGTCTTTTTTGTATTGCGTGTTTTCTTTGCTTTGCATTGACATTTTGTATTTATTAGTATATGAGATTTATGATAGTTGCGATAAAAATATATTGTTTTTATTAAAACTAATTAAAATAATGGAAGGAATATATTTACATATTAGTGACATTAATTTTAAATGTAATTTTTTAACCATGATTAAAATTTTGTATTCAAAAGACTAATAGAATAGTATAGTAGAGTATGCGCCCTCATCTTGTGCTTGAACACCAACATTTCTTTTGTGCAACAATGTTTCAGAAAGCCATGTATATCTTTTTGAGAAGTTTTTCATTTTAAATAAAAATTAAGATGTTATAATATTAATGTATTTTTATCTATTTATTAAAAAGTAACTAAGATAATTATATTTTACTTATTAATAAATTTTGATATTTGAAATAAATGTAAACTTTGGTTTTGATAATTATAATTAATCAATATTTCATAATCCTATAATTTAAATTCGCAACCATTATAAACTAATTTGATAGTTTCAAGTCTAGCGCACTCTATAAATGTGTTAATAAGATTATAACCAAAGTTTTTTTTTTAAGACTAAAAGTGATGATTAATTCAGTTGCAATGTCTCCATGAAAGTAAATGTGTTGATAATATTATAACCAAAGTCTTGTTTTTAAGACTAAAAGTGATGCTTAATTCAGTTGCAATATCTACATGTGAATTTAGCTTTCTAGAAGCCATATATCCATGTGGTGGTTGGAGGCTATAAAGGAGGAGGGGCTACACCATAAAAGTGGAGAAAACTCTCAACAATGACCATAAAATTGGACCTAGCAAAGGTTATGATAGGATTTGCTAGTTATATGTAAAAAATTTGTTAGTTTATGTTATTTTCTCTCTTAATATGTTAAATTGGACAAATATCATAAGCAATGTCAAAACAAATTCCATAAGTGGGGAGGCCATTGGCTACATCTAGACATAAGGCAAAAGAGGTGTAACAAAATGCCGAGAACAAAAACCGTACACTAACGCAGGTTACCTCGAGCTTGCAAACTTAAAGCTTGAGGGTCATCCTTAAACTTGTTCTTTACATCATTTTTTATGGCTTGTCAAATTCCAGAACAATCCAGTGGTTAGAGTATATTGCATCTCACGAGCTCTCGTAGAACCCAAATCACCAACCATACTACCCAGTTCAACAATTTGATAGCATTTGATCCCGTTTACAAATGTTGGTTTCCATATTCGTAATATGCCTCTTATCCTCGAGACTCCATTTGTTCAAGGCATCCTTGAGAGCTTGCAACGAACCTGAGTGCTTTTTCTTGCAATGACCTTGTTACAAAACATAAACACATTTAAAGTTTAATAAATACAAAATGGGAAAAAATATATTAAAAATAAAAAAAAAGTTAAAAAAATAAATATTTATAATAATATAAATCAAATCTTCAATTTCAACAATCAAACATTGATTTCAAATTTCAAACATTCACTTTGATATTTAAAAAAAAAAAACATATTAAACAATTTCAAATCAACAAAACCCACACTTAAATACAACAAACATAATAAATCACATATTAAAATATAAACAATAACATATTGTATAATTTAATACACATTTAAATAATACAAATTAAATAGTATATAAATTGATAAATATATTTAAATAATACAAATGTGAAAACAAATATATTTAAAAAATAAGAAAATGTAAATTTTTTATATTTGAAAATATATGTTATTAGGTTATATATAATTTTATTATTACTTTAAAATATAAACAATAACCTATTGTTATAGAATATTGTACAATCTAATACACATTTAAATAATACAAAGTAAATAGTATATAAAGTGATAAACATATTTAAATAATACAAAATGTGAAAATAAATATAAATTAAAAATAAGAAAATGTAAATTTTTTATATTTGAAAATATATGTTATTAGCTTATATATAATTTTATTATTAGTTTTTTTTAATATATAGAAAAATATTAAAAATTATAAAATATATAATAAAATAAAAAAATTGTTAGAATTAAAAATATAGATAGTTAAATTACAAGAAGTTAAAAAATGAATGATTAAGGTTTATTATAAATTATTTTGTGAAAATTAATAAAATAATATATAATACAACAAACCTAATAAATCACATATTAAAATATAAAACAATAAAATATTGTATTATCTAATACACAATACAAATTAAATAGTATATAAATAGAAAAACATATTTAAATAATATAAAATGTGAAAACAAATATATATTAAAAATAAGAAAATATAAATTTTTTATATTTGAAAATATAGGTTTATATATAATTATATTATTAGTTTTTTTATTTAATATATATATCACCATTAGTTTATTATAAATTATTTTGTTACAACTAAAATAAAACAATACAATTTTTGTGTTAATTTTAATAAATATTTATAAAAATCCACAAATATTTAACAAATATTTATGATATCATTGTAAAAATTATGAAAAAAACTCTTATCTATTGTTATGAGATCATTATACTATTGTTATGATATCATTATAAAAATTATGAAAAAACCACTTATTTATTGTTATGATATCATTATAAAAATTCATTTAGTTTTTATGAAAAATTAAGAAAACATATTATAAAAATGATTCAAATAGGATTATCTATAATCATCATATTATAAAAATGACTCAAAATTAAGAAAACATATTATAAAAATGGTAACTAACATGATTTTTAAATTTAATTTTTATAATAAAAAATTATGATTTCAAAAATTACTAATAATATTGTTTTTGATTGTAAAGTTTAAATCTAAATATCTAAATATTATAATAAATTTACAAAATTTTGATTTTAAAAATTATTAATAATAATGTTTTTAATTATAGATTTAAATTTATTAATCTAAATATATAAATATTATAATAAAGGTACAAAAGTATGATTTTAAAAATTATTAATATAATGTTTTTAATTTTAAAATCGAAATTTATTTATCTAAATATATAAATATTATAATAAATTTACATGAATTTACAAAATTATGATTTTAAAAATTATTAATAATGATGTTTTTTTAATTTTAAAATTTAAATTCATTTATCTAAATATATAAATATTACAATCTTAATAAATATAATTTTAATTTTATTTTATAAACAAAATTGTTTTTATTGTATATTATTAATTTTAATTATAATTATTTTATTATTTTATAAATAAAAATGTTTTTATCATTATATTATTAAAATTTTATTGTTTAATTTTTGAATTTATTATTTAAATATTATAAATACATTAAATATTAATTTAATTATAATCATTTTTATTAATAATTTTAATTTTATTTGTGATATTATTTTTATTTCATAAATATTATAATTATAGTAAATGTATTTTGAATTTTTATTATTTATCAACGTAGATTTATCTTAAACTTAAAGATGTATAGACAAAGTTTGTTCAAATTTTATTAGTTAATTTAATTAAAAAATAAATTATATAAATTTATATTAGTTAATTTATATATTATTAAATTATATAAATTTTAAAATAAATAAAAATTAAAAATCAAAATCAAAATTGATATAGTAAAAATAAAACTTCAAAATATTATAATAAAAAAATTTAAATTCAATGGTTAAACATATCAAACCTTGTGATGTAGGATAAAATGAAGCTCCTCTTTGAAACTTTAGTCACTCCTATTGTCTTGTATTGTTGTGAGGTTTGGGGTTGTAGCATCTCTAGAAAATGCTGGAGAAAGATTGAGCAAATCCAGGAGCGTTTTATAATGTATAACCTCAAAATTAAAAGCAATACACCTTATCCTATTCTCCTTGTAGAAGCGGGTCTTTCCCCTATCGAGTGCCTAGTCGTGACTAGGCTTTTGTTGTACAAACACAAAATCAATAAAATGGGAGACCATAGACTTCCAAAGCTAGCTTTTAAATCCATTCAAACCCACCTAAGGATCAAGAGAGGTTGGTATAAGGATACCACGGCCTGGTTAAACCGCTAGGAGATTGATGAGAATCCTGCATTGCAAAATATTAATAACATTAAAAGTATTGTTACTTATAAGTTTAAAGAGAAAATGTGGTCTCTGAAATATTTAGAGGCTAAAAGAAAATTAAGATATTATAAGGTCATTAACCATACTCTAGAAGATCAAAACTATCTCTCTGTTTTAACAAGTTGAAAGAATAAAGTTAATATAGCCAGGATAAGAACGAACTGTCATGAGCTCCATAGGGAAACAGGTCGTTGGACAGTTCCTAAAACACCATGGGTGGAAAGGATCTGTCGTCTCTGTGAGACTAGGAACATTGAAGATGAAAACCACTTCCTCTTAGATTGCCGTGCGTACACTCACATTAGATCTCAGTTTTATAATCTTTATTGCAATATCGACTTTCCTAGCCTTTTAACTTGTCAAAATTATAGTGAGCTCAAGACGCTCCTCACCAAGCTCTTTGAGCATAGAAATATAATTTTAAAGCAAACTAATTAATTTGTTTCTTTAGGTCTGATAGACAAAAGTTTGGTCTCAGTGAACGTTAACCATCATCATCATCAATATAATAGATATAAAATAATTTAATATTATAATCTTTAAAATTAAATAATTTTATTTTTTAATTTGTATTATTAATATTAATGTACTAAAATATAATTATATATTTAAGAGCTTTTCTTAGCTTTGAGATTTTAGAATCTCTATTGATAATACCAACTGCGAGAAGATAAAAGCTTATATGGCCTCAAAAACTATGCTTTGTTATTGTTACAACGAAGCTAATATATGTACTTTGCTGTTGTTGTTACAACAAAACAAATCTTTGTACTTTATTGTTGTTACACATTGTTTAATTACTGTATTTATAAGTTTAAATTATTATTATTATTAAGTTAATTTATTAAAAAATAAATAAAATAAATTATTTTTAATTGTGAAATAATTTTATGGTTATATTAAATGGATTTTATTATAGTAATGATATTATTTAATTGATAAAAGTTAAAAAAAGGATTATACTCATTAATTTTTAATTTTAAAATAAAAGAAAAATAAAATAAAACAACAATTTAAAAGTAAAAAAAATAAAAAAAATGTGAAATAAAATAATGTATATATATCATTGTATTACAAATAAATATACATACACATATAAGTTAGATATGTAATTTAATATATCTACAAACATCTTTTCCAAAACTTAATAATTTTGTAATTATGGTTTGATTATTAATTAGAAAATTTTAATCTTATTTATACTGTTAAAATTTTAATATTTATTTGATATAAATCTAAGAAATTTATAATTAGAATAAATATATTTTGAATTTTTATTATTTATTATTATAGTTTCATCTTAAGCTATGAAGTAAAAAGACAATAAACATTTGCTCAATTTTTATTAGTTAATTTAATTTATAAAATTAAAATTAAAAATTGTATTATTAAATTATACAAGTTTTAAAATTAAAATTTAATTTTGTATTTATTAGTTTCATTCTTAAAATTAGATCAATATTATAAGTTTTAAAACTAAAATTAAGTTTGAAAATTAAAATTAAAATTATTAAATTCTTAAAAATATATATAAAAAGTAAAAATAAAACTTTCAAAAATTATAATAAATAAAAACTAATAAAAACTAAGTTCAATGATTACAAATATTTTAGATATGATAATTGTAATTTTTATTTTTTAATATATAATTTTTTTTTTACTTTGTTCTATGATAATTATATTTTAATAATAATTATTATATTAATGTATTAAAAATATAATATAAATTTAATCTTATTTATAATATTAAAATTTTAATATTTATTTGATATAAATTTAATAAATATTATAATTAAAAAAATATATTTTGAATTTTTATTATTACGAGTATATATTTATCTTAATTTTAGATTTATCAAGCAAAAATACTATTTAAATAGATTTATTTTAACCTCACATATATGGAACAAAAAGACAATCAATAAAATAAAAATGCCCCAAAAAATTGCTTAATTTTTATTAGTTAATTTAAAATTAAAATTTGTATCATTAAATTTTACAAAATTTAAAATTAAATCAAAATTATAAATTTTAAAAACTAAATTAAATTAAAACAAAATATCCAAATATAATAAATAATATATAAAGTAATTTAATTTTAAACTTATAATTTTTAAATATTATATTTTTAAATTAAAATAATTTTATTTTTTAATTGGTATTATGATAATTATATTTTAATTAATATTATTATTATTATTAATGTATTAAAAATATAATTATAAATTTAAGAATTTTTTTTAGCTTTGAGATTTTAGAATCCCTTCTCATCAACCATGGAAAGATGAAAGATTACATGGCCTCAAAAACTATGCTTGGTTGTTGTTACAAGAAAGCAAATCTGTCTGTTTTGTTGTTGTTGTTACAACAAAACGGTTTGTTTAATTTTTTAATTTTTTCTTACTTATTTATTAAGTTTACTTTGTTATAGTTATTAAGTTACTTAATTTATTAAAAAATAAATAAAATAAAATTATTTTTACATGTGAATTAATTTTATGGTTATGTGTTTATTAAGTCAATTTTATTATAGTTATGATATTATTTAATTGATAAAAAGCTAAATAAAATAAATTGTATTGATTAATTTTAATTTTGACATTAAAAATAAATGAAAAATAAAAAATGAAATAAAACAACAATTAAAAATAAAAAGGGATAAAAGAAAAAAAAAATATAATGTATATATTATTATATTACAAATAAATATACATACATATATAAATAAGTTATATAGGTAATTTGATACACAAACATAAAGTTGCATATAAAAATCTACAAACACATAGATTTGCATACAAAAATTTACAGATAAAAACACATAGATTTGCATATAAAAATTTCAAACGCGAGCATAGAGTTACATACAAAAACACATCATTTCATCCAACAAACATAAAAATTATTTAATTTAACAAACAAGAGTTACATACAAATTTTTTTTTTTTATTTAACAAACATAGAAATAATATTATCTAACATACACATAAAATTGCAGAGAAAAAACATTATACCATCTAACAAACATAAAGTTGCATATAATAAAATTTATTTCATCTTGCAAACATTAAACCCATTCCATCTAACACACATACTTGCATTAAAAAAAACATTGTTTCATCTAACAAACATAAATATAGAGTTACAAAATACATGTGAAACGATGCCAAACACAAACACAAAGTCACATTCAAAATATATTATTTCATCTAACAAACACATAGAGTTACATACAAAAAAACATTAAAATCTTCTCATCTACCAAACAAACATACACATCATTTAATCTAACAAACACATATAGTTGCATACAAAGAACATTAATTCAACTAAAAATCATTAAAATCTTCTCAACTACCAAACACATACAAAATACATGCAAAACCATCTCTAACATAACAACTAAAAAATCACTACAATTAGATGAGTATAGATATATTAAAATATAAACAATAACAAAGTAATAATATAAATACTATAAAATAAAGTCCAAAAAAATTGAATAAAAAACAAATATAAAAATGGTTATTTAATAATTTCATTTATTTTTGTGTTAAAAAAATTATGAAATTAATTTTTGTATTATTAAATTAAAATTACCAAATTAATATGTGTATTAGTTAATTTAAAATTAAAATTAAAATGTGTATCATTGAATTAAATTTAAAATTAATTTTTTTAATTAATTTAGTTTTTAAAATCAAAATTTAAATTTATATAGTAAAAATAAAATTTTCAAATATTATAATAAATAAAAATTAAATTCAATGGTTACAAATATAATATAATAGATATAAAGTAATTTAATCTTTAAACTTATTTAATTGTAATTTTTAAAATAAAAAAAAATTCTTTTTTAATTTGTTTAATGATAATTATATTTTAATTAATATTATTATTATTAATGTATTAAAAATATAATTATAAATTTAAGAGCTTTTCTTAGCTTTGAGATTTTAGAATCTCTAATGACAAGACCAACCACGTGAAGGTGAAAGCTCATATGGCCTCAAAAACTATGCTTTGTTGTTGGAATCTCTATGCTTTGTTGTTGTTGTTACAACAAAGCGAATCTGTGTGCCTTGTTGTTGTTATATGGCCTCAAAAACTATGCTTTGTTGTTGGAATCTCTATGCTTTGTTGTTGTTGTTACAACAAAGCGAATCTGTGTGCCTTGTTGTTGTTGTTATAACAAAGCGGGTTGTTTAATTTTTAAATTTTTTAGTGTATTTATTAGCGTTACTTTATTATAGTTATTAAGTTACTTAATTTATTAAAAAATAAATAAAATAGATTACTTTTAATTGTGAATTAATTTTATGGTTATGTATTTATAAAGTCCATTTTATCGTACTTAAGATATTATTTAATTGATAAAAAATTAAATAAAATAAATTATATTGATTAATTTTTAAATTTGATATTAAAAATAAGTAAAAAATAACAATGAAATAAAACAACAATTAAAAAAATTAAAAAAATAAAAGAAAAGTGTAAACTAATATATATACATATATATAATTATATTACAAATAAATATACATACATATATAGATAAGTAAATAATTTCATACAAAGATCTGCATACACAAACACAAACATAAAGTTGCATACAAAGATCTACAAACACATGGAACTACATACATAAATCTACAAACTAATACACATAGATTTGCATACAAAAACACATCATTTCATCCAACAAACATAAAAATCTTTTGGTCTAACAAACAAGAGTTGCATACAAAAAAAATTATTTTATTTAAAAAACATAGCATACAACATACACATAAAATTGCATAGAAAAAACATTATAGCATCTAACAAACATACAAATCATCTAATCTAATAAACGCATAAAATTGCATATAAATTTTTTTATTCCATCTAGAAAACACTAAACCCATTCCATCTAACAAACATAGTTGCATACAAAAAAAACATTGTTTCATCTAACAAACCGACCATAAAGAGCAAATACATGTAATGTAAAAAGATCCCAAACACAAACACAAACACAAAGTTGCATACCAAATACATTATTTCATCTAACAAACACATAGAGTTGCATACAAATATCATTATTTCAGCTAACAAACATTAAAGTCCTCTCATGTACCAAACACATAGAGTTATAAAATACATGTAAAAAGATCTAAAACACAAACATAGAGTTGCATACAAAATACTTTATTTCATCTAACAAGCATACAAATCATTTCATCTAACAAACACATATAGTTGCATACAAAAAAACATTAATTCAACTAACAAACATTAAAATCATCTCAACAACCAAACACATAGATTTACATACAAAATACATGTAAAAAGATCTCTAAACAACGCACTAAAATTAGATAAGTATAGATATATTAAAATACAAACAATGTCAAAGTAATAATATAAATATTATATAAATAAAGTTGAAAAAAAATAGAGAAATGATGTTATTTAATAATTTCATTTATGTTTTTTTTTTAATTTATAAAATTAATTTGTTTGAAAACATGACGTGGAAAATGAAGTTTATTTGTGTGAAAACATTAAATAGAAAATGAAGTTTGTGTGTGTTAGAGAAATGATAAAATTACTTTATGTAGAGAAAACTAATACAAAATGAATGTGAAAAAAAACATACCACATACCACACCATAAGAGACTACTCTAAAGATGATGGGGCGCCCCACCATCTAGAGCATTTGGATGGGTTTAATCCCATCCCCCAAAAATAGTTTTTTTATTATTAAAAATAATGTTGTTTGTAAGTCTCTCTCCTTACAAAACTCTAAAAAAATTAATCTCTCTTTACAAAAGTCTCAAAAAATTAAACTATACAAGTCCATTGTATATCACTTCAAAGTGATATAAATAACATTGAATCAATGTTCAAAGATGCTAATACCTGAAAATATAACAAACCAAATCACATATTAGGCACATCTTTATTTAAGTATTATTTCAAATAAAAATATGAAAAAGATAAAATAAAAAACATGAAAAAATATAAATAGTTACCTTTCTTTCCATATTCATTAAGAATCTAAAAAAATGACAAGTCAATACAATCCATCTATATGCTCAATTCAATCTATACCTTGTCCCAAAATATTTGATATCTGAAAAGCCAACATAACAAAATATATGGATATAAGAATATATAAAGCAATGCAATGTAATACATATATGTTTAAAACATTTATCAAAAACTATGTATATATATGTTTAACATATTTATCAAAAACATTTTTAACACATTTATTAAAAGCATTTCACAACTATTTTTAAAATATTGAAATAAAAAAAATACAAATGTTAACCAATATAAAAAAATGGAAATAGAAGAAAACAAAAACTAATCTCTCCCGACGGATCGAACCCAACAGCCATCCAATCAATCTGTTCCTACTTGGAAAAAACAGAATGAGGCATGTTGTCAAAACCCTTCCTTTTTACTAAAAAGAACTTGTTTCTTACCAAAGAGAAACATATAAGAATTCATAAAAATTCTTGAAGTTTGGAGGGAATGGAAGGACAAAGGAAATTCCAAGCTGACAAAAAAAGGTCAATTATGACAAGAGAAGCCATTAATAGACACTTGGCATGAGAAATAGGAAAACTGCAATAGAAAAAATACCCATCTTGGCTCACAGATTCATCGTGCAGCCTAATCAAACTTACAACCAATCTGTTCCATCTGAACGGGTTCGGTCCCCTTCCCTATTTTCATCTAAATTGCTAACGCTCGCCAAGACGAGAGTTGAAAGGACAAAGGGTTAGAAGTTCAGAAAAAGGTGATTAATGAACACAGGCGGTGCATCATCAAATGAGGTGAATTCACTTTTTTCGATGGATGATATGCTACTAACTTGTTCTTGGTAAACGGAGCGGGTAGAATTACAGAACCGTAGATGGCCTGTAACTGTTGTATAGCTCCAACGGAACGTTTTTGTAAGTATTCACATTACCGGCAGCTACTGCTATTTCGATGCTACGATGGAGACCCGCACCAGCCTAGTGCATGTGCCAATTGGAATGCCCTTCCTTATACGAAGGGATAAGCCTTTAACTAGCCCGGCCTTTCGTCATTAATAAACAAACTGGTAACACCACCACTGGTTCCACTTCTGTCTCTCCACTCGAATCTACCTAAACATGAAAACCCTAGAACCTACGATAGAACCATCCCTCATCCCTACCCGCCCTGTTGCGATATGTAAGTAGGGCGCTATGGTGAGGGGGATTGCCTTCTCGTGAGTGGGAGGAAAAGGAACAAAAGCTGCATTGGCCAAATCGAGATAGACAAGATCATTGGTTGGGCTATTGAATATTTCCCTGGAGGGATAATACAAAGCATGATTCCATGACAAACTAGAAGAATGGTTATCCAATAGTTTAACTGCATAGCCATCTCGTTATCCAACTTCTAATTCACAAAATGCACAGAAGCAAATATCAAGTAAGAGGAAATGAGAGGTTACTAAAGAAGTCTAATCGGAATGAAGTTTTTATTACACAGAAAACAAACAAGCGTAAAAATAAATAGAGAGACAAAACATGGCAGTACCAGGTAAGGCATGTGGAAGGATAAAGTCCAAAAGATTTCTGTGAGAAAACTGGAAGCCTAATAAATTTATGGGAAGAATTTGAATGATGATGGATACCCACCAGGTTAGAGCTGCACGACGCAATTCAACGATTCGGCCATACAAAATTCGATAAGTCTCCAAGCTTGGATCATTGCACAAAATTCTGCTTTTGGATTTTATCTTTGGGAGTTTTAATCGTGTGAAATTTGCACCATAGCTTGCACGTCAAATTTGAAATGATAATTGCCCTATTTTACAGCCATTATTAGAATGTTATCAGTAGCACAAACTTTGCATGCCTGTAGATTAGGTGAAGGGTTTGGATCACATCATGGCTTGGTTTTCTCAGAAGCCTCTCTGCAATTTCTTGTAAATGTATGAATACCTTAATGTCAAGTTTCAACCAAACCTGGTATCTGAGCATGTTAATTTATGTTCAGTAGTTACTAGTTTCAACCCTTTCAGATTTTGTGGTCTATATAGCATGTTTTTTTTAATGAAATGATAAAATGCAATCGGCTCATCACACAATAAGCTGGATTTGCGATTTGATCTTTTGGGTTACAGGATAACTTCTCCTCTTAACCAATCAAACTTACAATGCATTGTTGGGTGTCTAAAAAGATCAGCAACAAACCTGCTTTGGTTCTTATTCATGGCCTAGGAGCTAATGCAATGTGGCAATGGAGATCCCGGATTCAGCCTTTTCGTGGCCTGAGAGAACAGAGTTATTTCTTTGGAAAATCATTTACGACAAGGCCTGAGAGAACAGAGTTATTTCAAGCCCGCCCAAAGTGTGATGAAAGTAATTGAAGCACTAGGAGTCACCAAGTTCCATGTTGTTGGGTTGAGGTGGTTTTGTAGCTTACCATTTAGCGCATCTGTACCCAGATGCAGTTCAGAAGGTGGCCCTTGTTGCTGCTGGAGTTTGTTTGGAAGAGAAAGATACAAGGGAAGGGCTTTTCAAAGTATCTGACATGCTGAAGCGTACTTTGAATTTAACAATTATAGTGGGACTTTGAATGAGAATGCCAAAAACTTCGAGTGGGAGCTTATCAAAACAGAATGAAAGGATTATTTATAAACCCTATGTTTGGATACCAAGAGAGAAATATCTAATTTGAATGTGACTTGAAAGAAGTGCTACCTCATAAAATTCCACGACGAAGTCATAAAAATCCACGATGAAGCCAGTCTGGCCTTGACTAGTATGTAATAGTTGTTGCCCTCTCTTGTATTAAAAACATAATAACATTGTGTAACTGGGTTTGACTGAAAGAAGTTAAAAATAATCAAACGACACCTCTCTAAATTAAAGTTTATGTTGGACTTCTAAAAGACAAAATTGCTAAATAATACGATGTAAAACTATTCAAACTAAATTTTGTAAGACTATGATACTTCTAACTACATCAGATGAAGTTATACCATTAATCTTATGGAAAATATTGCACTGAATAACCAAGTTCTACCGTAAATATTTTGGAAAATCGTGCACTGAAAAAGCTCGTGGCAGTAAAATTCAATTTCTCCAATCAACGTTGGTTGCAAGCACGGAGACATAATCTGTCTTTAGCCTTTCATTCAGAAACATGTATTTCAATTCAAAAAGAATTCTGAAGATTAAACGAATGCCACAACTGTTATCTTCTCAAATTAATTCAAAACATCTCAATGGTTCCTCCGAAAAACAATGCTATAGGAAAATAGATGTTAAATTCAAGCTCCGAATCGATATTGATAAACATATGAAAAAACCAGCCGTCATTTAAATTTAACTAAGCTCCGAATCGATAATGATAAACATATGAAAAAACCAGCCAAGGAAAAAATACTAGACTGATCCGGAGCCGAATCGAACCCAACTGCGGGTAATGAAATAGAAGGAAATAGAAACCCAACAGCCATCGATCTGTGGGCCATCAATCGCCATCGAATTATTATTATTATTGAAAGAATGTCCAATTATGGTTTGGGCCATGATTCAGCTTTAAGGAAACAGAAACCCAACAGCCATCAATCTGTGGGTCATCGATGGCCATCGAATTATTATTATTATTGAAATAATGTCCAATTATGGTTTGGGCTATGATTCAGCTTTAACGCGGCCTAGGTGGTTTCAGCTTTGGAGCACCTTCATGGGCAGAGGATTGTTTACAGAGACTTGAAGCTGGGAATATCATGCTAACTGAGTACTTGGCAGAAAATTCAGTGAAAAACATTTTAGAAGCCGACTAAGTCTACCGATACGGAGCCGGATCTAACCCAACAGCCATCAATTTATCTGTGGGTAAGGTGGGTAATGGCTCTATATCAAACTCAACATTCATCAATCGGATCGAACCCAATTTATCTGTGGGTAATGTGGGTAATGGCTCTATATCAAACTCAACAGTCATCATCAATCGGATCGAACCCAACAACCATCAATCTATCTGTCGGTAATGGCTCTGTATCGAACCCAACAGCCGAACAGAAAGGATGGCTATCTGTGGGTAATGGCTCTGTATCTAACCCAACAACGAAACATATAGGCATAAAATCTATATGTGGGTAATGGGTCCGTATCGAATCCAACATCGAAACAAAAAATAGATAAATCTTATTCATTTATTTTTATTTAAGCAGAGATTTGAACTTAGAAAAGAGTATTAACCTGGAAAGGGGCAATTCTTCATTGCGTTTTCTCTATATTTACGTTTTATCCATATTTGAGCCAGAGCCAGAGATAGCCATCTTCCAGATGATCGAGCAATCTTAGGCTGGTGGTTCCGTTTCTGACCCTTTTCCCTGTGCACAAACACCAGTAAATTACATATTACATTAGCAGACATTATAGGGTCTAAAGCCACTTATAATCCAGCAGATTTCCTTGCATAATTTACATATTACATTGCATAATTTATAGCTTGCAGATTACCTGAACTGCAGATTACCTGAGCGGCTTACTGCGCAGGCTTCTTTTGTGGCCGGCCATGGCAAGGAAGAAAATATTGACAGATTACCTGATCTGCCTCTTGCTTAGGCTTCAGCAATGGATGTCTAACCTCTTCCTTCTCTTCTATCAATCACACACAGACAGGCATGACTACCAGACTCAGACCACACAGACTCAGACACCAAGAACACATGCATTTCAGACCAAACCATAGACAGAGGAGGAGGAAAGTGTCAAGCTGAGTAAAATTCCATATATTTAATAAATGTGCAATTCTTTGAACACCTACCTTCAACTTTCAACGGATAGTTTTTTTCCTTTGCTTTTTTCTAAAACCTTCACAAAATCTTCAACAAAATTTTGAATGCTTTTTAAAAAGTCTTTCCTCTACTAAAATTTGAAAATTTATGTGAGATGTTACTTTATTCTTTATTTAATAAAGTATCAATTTTGAAAATTTGAATATTTGGGAGTTTGAATTTGAGATGTCACTTTCATCTTAATAAAGTTTCAATGTTTAAAAAAAAAAATAGGTTAGTGTTTATAAGTTGATTTTGTTTTTGTTTTTTATCATTTTAATCGAGGAGAATAGGTACACTTTAGTGCCACTCATCGAGGAGACTAGGGTTTAGATCATAAGAAACTATCACGATGCTAATACCATAAGCAGGTCGAACAAACTATTCGAGTTTTCAATCTAAACAAACCCCAATATTTTTTGCTGAACACCTTCTGGTGCAGGGCGTTCGTTGTTCAGTCTTGACCCGGTGGGCTAGTAGAGCTTCAATGTTAGACTCGACTAGTTAATGTTTAGGAGGATAGGGTAGTAGAACACAACACAAACATACGTGTTTTGTGTTTGTGTGAGGTGGGAAGATTTAACATGAACATCACCATTAATGATGTTTGATTTGTAGGTATTTATGCACTTGAATCTCTTCTGTACATGTGCTTGCATATAGGGATAATGTCACGGGACTAGACTTGTTTTTTCTCTTGAACGTCCCATACTGTCGTGCAGCATCGACATGAACTTGCTAGTTGGGAATGACCATCAACCACAAGTATCACTCGGACCACGCCTCATGGAAACCTCCTCACTGAACCCAAGCTAGGCACCTTAAAGTTTGTGGAATGTCAAGTGCTCATTTCACCGTAGGCGATTCTGCACTGTCGCCACCCAACCATAGACAATGCTATGTCATTGCGTCCCCCGAGCCAACAACATTTGAACAAACGACTACCCAACATCTGATGATGATATCACCCATCTAGTATTAATCCTAGATGGTGCCCCAAGATCTTGTCTCAGCTCCACCCGGACACATACCTTCATTGCATCCATCAACGCTATCGTCCTAGCATGGTTGGCACATCACACATCATGTTGAATCGCACCATCTTCCGACTAGCTTAGCATACAACACCTTGTTGGTTTTCCATGTCCTATTCGACTGGACATCCATAGTCCTTCTATCTTGCATGCTAGTACACGGTCATGTCTTTCTCATGGCCATCACTCATGTGTTGGCCATCAAGGTTGCCAAAATGGTATGGGCTTGTCATGCACCCTTAGTCATGTCTGCGTGGCACACCTTCCGTAACCCCAATTTCAAAGGCGCTTCACATAGGGTCGTGACAGATAACAATAGTGGGGCACTTATTTTTAGCACTTTACAATATGTTTTCATACGCTCGTCATCAACATGGGTGGTTGTGATGTTGTCCTTAGGGAAAATTGGTCACACATTTGTGGCCTAGTCCCCATAGATTTTAAGGAGATACACATGGGTATCAATACAAATGGTTGAACATATACCCTCTAAGGACTTCATTCAAGCTCTCCAATGATTATCAGCTCTCATTGCATGTGAAATCTCTCGAAGATAAGTCGTTCCAACATCATTCCCCAATTCCATGCCATTCAAGTCATGGATATCCCCACCCCATAAATTCACTTTGACTTGTAGTGGGTTTTAACCAAACATCAACAAGTCTTTAACACACCTAGTGGCTTACCCCCCTCATGTAGTGAGAATGATCATGGTATTCCCTCGATTCTTGGAAATCAACCCCCAAATTCATGTCCTTATTGACACCCGTTCTCCCAGAAGAATGAAATTGGATTATTCAATAACTATTGGGGTCAGAGTCATTCGTTCTAGCACTAGTGCTTATTCATTGCCAGTGTTCATGGTATTAAAGAAAAAAGGCAATTCGTGCATGTGTTCTAATTTTTTTGTTCTCAATAAATTGACTATTAAAGACGAATTGGGCTGTGAAGGAAACCATGGATCTTGGACTACCACTCTCTCTCACACACCCATATTCCACTCCAATTTGTGTGTAAGGGGAGATTGATGTGGTGAATGGGAGTAAAGGCAATCGTAAAATTGTGCACCTAGAACTTACACATTCAATTAGGTATGGGATGGAATTTAACTTCTGAGTTTTCTATATTAGTTTTGAACTTGCTTGAGAGGTGAGATCTGGGTGTTTATTAGAGTGATGCTATTAGAGTGATGCTATATGTTTCCATGTCTCTTGTTTTCTTTCAATTAAGAGAAGACTGTTCATTATAACGCTGCCAGAGAATTGGTGGCTTTGTCGTTCCTATAGCTCTTTAGGCTAGCTCGCTTTGGATTTATTGTTCAATTATAATGCTTGCAGATTTGTTCTTGCATTGGCATTCCGGTAGCTAGGTTAGCTCGTTAATTAAGAGAATATTGGTCAGCTGTAGTGATTGTTGAAGATCAATTATTTTATTAACAGAATATTTTTCAATTATAATGCTCGCAGATCTGTGCTTGCATTGGCATTCCGGTAGCTAGGCTAGCTCGTTTAATACAAAACATGGATATGGGAATTTAATTGCAAAATATTTTCTTTTGTTCATTTTACATTGATTACTTAGAAAAGGATTGAAGCTTGAAGATAATAAAAAAAAAAACAATGACCACATATGGCATATTTCATAGAATCAAGGGACTCTCGTGATATTGCTGTTAGTAAGGGTTATAGCATAAGATTGTTAGGATTTAGCATAGGAGCTTATTTCAAGAATAATAAAGGGGACATAATGAGTACTTCAGGAGAAAAGGTATCCTTAATAGGTTAACAGAATAATACCTCTAATTGTTAGAGAGGAGTAGTCTCCATTTTTCTACTTGACCAAGTGTGAGGTCAAAATGTTCAACTACACCCACGGATTAGGGTACATAAATTATTATAGTAAATTCAATAGTTCACCTTGTGCCCAAAGGGGGATGTTAATGATTTTTCTTCTATGAGCTATTTATAAGGGTCCTAAAGGAGGGCTGTTGAGTTATAAGAGTCTCTCTGCGTAGAGCCTTGAGATAAGATAAAACCGGCCATGAATGAGCCGTGATTGTTGTAAGCACTCTTTTTGATAAAGAAATAAAAGAACAAATAAGTTGGTGGACGTAGCCTCGTGGACGAGGTGAACCACGTGAAGATGGTTGTCTCATTTGTGTTATTTTGTTGTGTTGGATTATTTCTTTGTTTACATGATGGTTATGAATGCAGTATAAATGTTTTAATTGGTGAAAAGATTGCTAAAATTTTATTTTGTAGACTTCTTGAATGCTTTATAGCTTTAAGGTATCAGGTGTATTTTACAGTCTTGCTCAAGTTAAGTACCATCTACCAAAGATGATAGAGGAAAGAAACAAAATCTATTTTCCATTATATCCCCTCAAGGAAGGAATTCAATAGGGTCACGACTTCAAGAAATAGAATTAAGAGGATCAGAATGTGGAGTAGAACAAAATCATCCCCATCTTGTAGAAGGAATACAACCCATCGATTTGGATGCCAAAGAGAGTAAAAGATAGAAGGAAACCTTGTTTGACCCCTATAGTACTCCTAATACAATATGAGAGGTTGTAAGTGGTGTGAAGATGACGGAAATTTAACTGATAAATTAGTCTTATGATGGACATGAAAAGGGGCCTAAAGAAATACCTTATTATGTGTGAATATATTTGTTAACAAAATTGCTAATTTATGTTCGTTGTTGTAAACAAGGTATCTCTATTGATGTTTGACTTTCTGCATTGTCCATATCTTTTCAATCTTGAAATGGTGTAAGTTTAATGTTCAATGTTTTTCATGAAAGCCTTAATCCCGAGAATATAATGGTAGTACTCACGAATATGATCTTGATGAGTGATCAAATTCCATTTTCATTTGAATTGAAAAAGTAACATAATGTCTTGGATTATTTGTAGATGAACGTGAAGGATGGTTTAGGCATGCCCATTTTTGTGGTTACCAGGTACAAGGTTTATTTTAAATACGCAATATTGATGTGACGAAGAAACTTCTCAAAGGAAAATTCCATGCATCTCTTTGTTATGAACACGTGAATTACAAAAAAAATCAAATGAGAATTATTTTCCTTTGAAATAATTGAATGCATAGCTTTTTAAAGGCATCTTTATTTTTATATCATCATTTGATAATTTCTACAGGAATTTTTGAATCCATCATGTAAAATCAGTATAGATCCTTTAAAAGCACGACGTAAAGACATCCATCTAAGATGGTTCAAAATGATCTATCATGAATCATGTTGATTTTATATGAAATCTTGTCGGATTTTGACAACAGATCATTGGAGACTTTGTTTTAAAATTTATATTATGATTTTTCTGAACTAATCGAAGTAATAAAGGTTTTGTCAATAATTTTATAAATAATTGAAAATGTTATGATTTTTTGAAATAATTCAAATGAGTTTTTAATTTGAAATAATTAATGAATATTTTTCAATTTGTATAGTTTAATATTAATAATTAAAATAAATAAATTTTAAATTTTTTCAATGATAATGGTCGTTTTTTCAAAATTAAAATAGATTTTTAAGTTTTTTTTTTACTTCTTATAATCATAGTTAATAAAAGGATATAGTTTTGCTATTCTGTTATATTTTTAAGCATTGTGTTGCAATAAAATGATATAGCTTAGTTTTTATGTCTTTTTTGTATTGCATGTTTTCTTTGCTTTGCATTGACATTTTGTATTTATTAGTATATCAGATTTAAGATAGTTGCGATAAAAATATATTGTTTTTATTAAAACTAATTAAAATAATGGAAGGAATATATTTACATATTAGTGACATTAATTTTAAATGTAATTTTTTAACCATGATTAAAATTTTGTAGTCAAAAGACTAATAGAATAGTAGAGTAGAGTATGGGCCCTCAGCTTGTGCTTGAACACCAACATTTCTTTTGTGCAACAATGTTTCAAAAAGCCGTGTATATCTTTTTGAGAAGTTTTTCATTTTAAATAAAAATTAAGATGTTATAATATTAATGTATTTTTATCTATTTATCAAAAAGTAACTAAGATAATTATATTTTACTTATTAATAAATTTTGATATTTGAAATAAATATAAACTTTGGTTTTGATAATTATAATTAATAAATATTTCATAATTCTATAATTTAAATTCACAACCATTATAAACTAATTTGATAGTTTCAAGTCTACCGCACTCTATAAATGTGTTAATAAGATTATAACCAAAGTTTTGTTTTTAAGACTAAAAGTGATGCTTAATTCAGTTGCAATGTCTCCATGAAAGTAAATGTGTTCATAAGATTATAACCAAAGTCTTGTTTTTAAGATTAAAAGTGATGCTTAATTCAGTTGCAATGTCTACATGTGAATTTAGCTTTCTAGAAGCCATATATCCATGTGGTGGTTGGAGGCTATAAAGGAGGAGGGGCTACACCATAAAAGTGGATAAAACTCTCAACAATGACCATAAAATTGGACCTAGCCAAGGTTATGATAGGATTTGCTGGTTATATGTAAAAAATTTGTTAGTTTATGTTATTTTCTCTGTTAATATGTTAAATTGGACAAATATCATAAGCAATGTCAAAACAAATTCCATAAGTGGGGAGGCCATTGGCTACATCTAGACATAAGGCAAAAGAGGTGTAACAAAATGCCGAGAACAAAAACCGTACACTAACACAGGTTACATCGAGCTTGCAAACTTAAAGCTTGAGGGTCATCCTTAAACTTGTTCTTTACATCATTTTTTATGGCTTGTCAAATTCCAGAACAATCCAGTGGTTAGAGTATATTGCATCTCATGAGCTCTCGTAGAACCCAAATCACCAACCATACTACCCAGTTCAACAATTTGATAGCATTTGATCTCGTTTACAAATGTTGGTTTCCATATTCATAATATGCCTCTTATCCTCGAGACTCCATTTGTTCAAGGCATCCTTGAGAGCTTGCAACGAACCTGAGTGTTTTTTCTTGCAATGACCTTGTTACAAAACATAAACACATTTAAAGTTTAATAAATACAAAATGGAAAAAAATATATTAAAAATAAAAAAAAAGTTTAAAAAAAAATATTTATAATAATATAAATCAAATCTTCAATTTCAACAATCAAACATTGATTTCAAATTTCAAACATTCAGTTTGATATTTAAAAAAAAATAACATATTAAACAATTTCAAATCAACAAAACCCACACTCAAATACAACAAACATAATAAATCACATATTAAAATATAAATAGTAACCTATTGTATAAGTTAATGCACATTTAAATAATACAAATTAAATAGTATATAAATTGATAAATATATTTAAATAATACAAATGTGAAAACAAATATATATTAAAAATAAGAAAATGTAAATTTTTTATATTTGAAAATATATGTTATTAGGTTATATATAATTTTATTATTACTTTAAAATATAAACAATAACCTATTGTTATAGAATATTGTACAATCTAATACATATTTAAATAATACAAAGTAAATAGTATATAAAGTGATAAACATATTTAAATAATACAAAATGTGAAAATAAATATATATTTAAAATAAGAAAATGTAAATTTTTTATATTTGAAAATATATGTTATTAGGTTATATATAATTTTATTATTAGTTTTTTTTTTAATATATAGAAAAATATTAAAAATTATAAAATATATAATAAAATAAAAAATTGTTAGAATTAAAAATATAGATAGTTAAATTACAAGAAGTTAAAAAATGAATAATTAAGGTTTATTATAAATTATTTTGTGAAAATTAATAAAATAATATATAATACAGCAAACCTAATAAATCACATATTAAAATATAAAACAATAAAATATTGTATTATCTAATACACAATACAAATTAAATAGTATATAAATTGATAAACATATTTAAATAATATAAAATGTGAAAACAAATATATATTAAAAATAAGAAAATATGAATTTTTTATATTTGAAAATATAGGTTATTAGGTTATATATAATTATATTATTAGTTTTTTTCTTTAATATATATAAATATATAATAAGATAAAAAATTGTTTGTAAAAGTTTAATCTCATCATTACCATTAGTTTATTATAAATTATTTTGTTACAACTAAAATAAAACAATACAATTTTTGTGTTAATTTTAATAAATATTTATAAAAATTCACAGATATTTAACAAATATTTATGATATCATTGTAAAAATTATGAGAAAAAACTCTTATCTATTGTTATGATATCATTATACTATTGTTATGATATCATTATAAAAATGATGAAAAAATCACTTATTTATTGTTATGATATCATTATAAAAATTCACTTAGTTTTTATGAAAAATTAAGAAAACATATTATAAAAATGATTCAAATAGAATTATCTATAATCATCATATTATAAAAATGAGTCCGAATTAAGAAAACATATTATAAAAATGGTAACTAACATGATTTTTAAATTTAATTTTTATAATAAAAAATTATGATTTCAAAAATTACTAATAATATTGTTTTTAATTGTAAAATT
>LPNX010748041.1:9190-201218 GCA_001517045.1 Pseudotsuga menziesii | reverse complement strand
TTTTGAACATGTATGCATTGAATTGATCATCCAGGTTCCTCTGCTCATGAATTCTATCAATAGACTAAGTAATGCATTGTTATGATAAATAAATAAAATTTCATCCTTAATGTTCTGAGACTGATTCTACCTATCTTTTGATTAGCTACACTTAAGAGTATCTTCTAAATAATCCATGCATTTGGATGGGAAGGCAAGAAAGGAAATGAGGTGCACTGGAAGAAATGGTCCTCACCGGAAGAAATGGTCTTCAAAGCAGAAGTTCTGCAAAAATACAACCTACTGCCCAAACATCTACAGCTGGACCATAATGTCTGGATCCAAACAGTAACTCAGGTGCCCGGTACCACCGTGCAAAAACCTGCAAAAATAAATCAATCTCACAAAATGAACTGGAAACTTAAAAAATATATTTTTCCTATAGAATAATCATGACATGCAAGAATGAACCAGAAGAAACAAAAAAATACTAGCTAGCCTAGACAGGACGAACGTAAGTTCAGTGCAATCAGTGTGGTCACACTCCATGGCAAGTACAATATTCAAGGGTCATGGTGCATTTTTACACTCCATGGAAAGTACGTTATTCAAGGGCCATTACGCATTTTTATGAGTTCGTTGATGATCATGTTTCTCTATGTGAAAATACCAAAAATGACCCCAGTGTTCCATTTCCATGTCAAATATGTAGACCTTGCTTGAGTCTTCATGTAAAATGTGTTCCCATTTTATTTCAACCTAGATTTCAAATACAATAAGAAGGGAATTTAGAGTCTAGACAACCTTCTAACACAAATGGTCCAAAAATTTAGAATTTCATTATAAAAACCAAAATTTTAGAAATGAGAAATATCAATGATGCACATTGGTTTTCTGTTGAATATGCCCAGTTACTTACATCAATTTCAATAAGCCTGTCCACCACTTCCATAAGTATTCTACTACCAATAATTTCCCCGACAGCACTGCTCTCCACTCTAAGCATGTTCTCAACATACAAAGCATTCCACTGAAAAGCATTAGACAAAAAACACAATTATTCCACATAGACATAATCATTTTTTATTATAACCATGACATTTCTTAGTATGTGCTCGGAACTATAGAATGATGATAGCTGTAAAGAATGACATCATAAAGAATATTCAATTTACAAAAACAACAAACTATGATACCAAGTGTCATGTACACGTATACCTAAATCCAAATGTAAACAGACTAAAATATAAGAAGATCTTTGTACATCCATCACATACAAATATAAAATCTCTGTGCTCAATGTAAAGGACTAATCCATCTTTGATCTGCTCTGCCAAAAATGAGGTAAAGAACCCCCATATAGCTGGTGTAAACATGTCACAGGGACAAATCTGTAGGATACCATGTGTAGAAATGGATAGATAACAAATGACTGCTGAGGGTTAGAGTGCTGATAGAAGATGTATTTGACAGGCCTGCGTGAATGAGACAAGTAAACAGCAAAATTACTCCAGAAATCAATAAAATGACTATGGCGAACTCTCTAGGCAGAAGCTGTGGTTTTTAGAGACCCTAACTATGGGTTTCCCTTTGCTATTCTTGGGCAAAGTTGGGTCCAAACTTTGGTTGTGCTTCTCCCCATTTACAGTTAAAATAGCTAAGGAAAATCTTGGTTTTTAAAGCTTAGTTGAAGAAAGGATAATTGTTGTTTCCCAAATGTGTGGAAGGAGAAAGTGTAAGTCGACTTCATATCCAGGTTTGACCTTTGTTCAGTGGGTCATTGTTCACTCTAAATGATTGGCTATAGTTGTGAGTAGAATAGGAAGATTTTCAGTGGGAAAATAAAGCTGCCTTTTCCATGTTTATTCTCTAACTTGCATGAGAATTACCTGGCATCAATTTTACTTGGAGAATAGCAAGTCCAAACAGCAAGACAAAGCAAGGAAAGGTCTGTTGGGAAGCCATAATTTTTTGGTCTCAATGGCAGTGAATAAACATTTAATTAATGGCAATTCTAACTAATGACAAAAGGATTAGATGAGGGGGAAGAATTGTCCTTTTCTACCCTGGGTGAAAAAAAGAAGCCAACAACACCAACTATGCATCTAGTACAGCAGTTATTCTTAATGTGACCTGCTTTGGGTTTTATTATTTTTATTTCTCCCAGCAGTGGGATCAATTTGGTTTAAGGAGGAGGCATTTCTTTGTATACATCTTACAGAGACTGTTTAGAGGTTAGACAGTTCCTTCTCTTGGCAATATTGTAGCAATGGACAACTCTTTACACTACCATTCACGAGATCTAGACCACTACCTCCATTGCAAGTAAGGAAATCCATGGCAGCCATCACATACAAATATAAAATCTCTGTGCTCAATGTAAAGGAATGATCCATCTCTGATCTGCTCTGCCAAAAATGAGGTAAAGCACCCACATAAAACTGGTGTAAACATGTCACAGGGACAAATCTGTAGGATACCATGTGTAGAAATGGATAGATAACAAATGACTGCTAAGGGTTAGAGTGCTGATAGAAGATGTATTTGACAGGCCTGCGTGAATGAGACAAGTAAACATCAAAATTACTCCAGAAATCAATAAAATGACTATGGCGAACTCTCTAGGAAGAAGCTGTGGTTTTTAGAGACCCTAACTATGGGTTTCCCTTTGCTATTCTTGGCTTCTAAAATCCTTAAATAGCAAAGAAAGATAGTATCGAAGTGATTTTTTCCTGCAACAACTTTGAAGAATAAAAGGGAACAGAAAATCAAGTAGCAGGAGGAAAAATCCAAAGGAGAGAAGATCGATGGGGCAATCGAACGAAGATTTCTCATTAAAGAATGGACTTTTCTTGGAAAAATATCGATGTCCTCTGAAGATGGAACTCTAGAAATCAAATATGTTGAGAAAAAAGGAAACACCAAAGTCTATAAAGGATTTGCCTATGCCACAACAAGATTTTGCATCCAAGACTGCTGACTTGGTCTTTGCATTTATGCCCCTTTTCTCACTAAAACAACTTCAATAACAAAGTCAGCACCAAAATCTCGATTCCTTACTCTAGACTCAAGCTCTCATAACTTACTAAAACAACTTCAATAATAAAGTCAGTACCAAAATCTCGATTCCTTCCTTTAGAATCAAGCTCTCATATAAATCATTTTAGTAAGTGCCCAAATCAAACATTTGTTATCAAGACTCGTTGAATTTATGGAATACTTCAGAGATTATGAAAAAGACAAACTTACTTTAAGAAAACTTCAAGAAACAATTCTTAGGTACTGACAATTATAAACCTGAACTATGGATGTGAAATATACATAACTGTCATACTTGGTTGGCCTTGTAAATCAATTTTATGGAAGATACTGAAATCAAGGTTTTCGAAAGAGAATGAAATCAAATATCAGTCCAATTAAAAATATACTGCATGTGCATGCCCACAAATACAACACTTCTTTGTGGACAAAAGATTTACCTCATCACACAATGAAAGAAAGGATAACAATACTTGTTTAGTTCACGATATCATCCTTATGTCGTTGAAAATTCATTTCTGTTTTCCTATGCAATGCCTCCTCCCTTTGTCTCAAAGAACCTTCAGCTGCATCTTTTGCTCTTCTTTCTTCCTCTGCTTGTGCAATTGCCACTTCTTTAGCTTTCTCTTCCTGCTTCCATTTTTCCTGTACATCACTCATTAAGCCACAAGTTACATTCTGTTCATACTAGTATATGCAACATATGTGCCACTGTTGTCAAATCGCATAGGTTCTCTTCAATTTTAACAGGCATAGCAGGAGGAATTGAGCGAAGCCTTCTCTTATTTCTTATAGATTTGTCTCTTGTTGTGCAACCCATTTTACACTGCGCAAAAATGTTTGCTGGTATGTGGTCTGTCTTCTAAATGAATCGAGGGAGAAAAAAAAAAGAATCAAACCCCAATTCAACACTTGTACAATAAAACCTCTTTGCAATCTTTTCTGCTCAATCATAAATCCTAATATCTCAACAATAAATACTTAACCGCATAGTTTGATTCACAACTGTAGTCTTCAATATTCAATCAAACCATCAAAACCTAGCCAATGCAGAGGATACCCACAATAAAACCCCTCACCCAACTCGACAAGAAATTCAGGTCTCCAAACCCTCAGTTGCATTTCAAATCGCCCCTCAACAAGCAACATCCTTGTTGTCGCACATATGTCATGTAGCAAAGGCGCTAGAAGGCAACTTGAAAAACTCTAAAAACTTTCTAGGTGAATCAAAATCCCGGTTTTGGAAGAAAATGGCCCATATACGCTGAAAACTTAATGTGAAATAGAAAAAAATTTTAAAAGAGGAAATAGAAAGGACCTGGTAACAAGCTTAGCTAAACGCCCCACCAACATCATTCACCAGAATCGTAGACCCTGCATTGATAATGTGCAGCCGTTGGAGAAACCCCACCCTGTCAAATCTGCGAGCATGTAGGCATAGGTGAACAAACCCCAAGCCATCGAATCTAGGAGTAGGCAAGTGTAGGTGAGAAAACCCCAGTCCATTGGATCGATGAGTAGGTGTGCTAATTCTGAAAACCCCAATCACCCAAGTCGATTATGGTCTGAAGAGGGCCTGCAAATACAACCAACATTCCATGGATGGTGCCACCACCATGGGCATTCAACATCAATGATGCATAAAACGTATAATTGAGAGATAAAAGTAAAATCTATATACATAGCAATTAGTTTTAAATTTAATAAATTTAATAGTTGGCATCTCTATTTACTTGTTCTTGATATAAAAAAACATAACAATAAACTTCTAAGTTTAAGGATAAGGATGGCATAACTTTGGGTCATAATTCAAAACCATTTTAAAATTATAATATTTTTTTGAGTTTTTTTAACAAATAACTTATTTTTCTAGGTTAGATGCAAAATGCAATGTTTAAGTTACCATTTCTCCATGAATTGACCACGCTCCAAATGCAATGTCTAAGATACCATAAGATACCAGCTTTCCATGAAATGACCACAAGCTAGAGATGGAAAATTGTCATTCATTAACAATTGGATAACAATGCACATGAAAAGTGCATGGACTCCATGGATGTCATAACTTTGGGTGACATTCAAAACCATCTCAAAGTATCAATAGTTTTTTTGTTTTTAAATAATAACTCATTTTTCTAGTTTAGATATCAAATGCAATGTCTAAGACACTATCCCTCCATGAATTGACCTCGAGCCAGCGATGGGACACCACCATCAATTAACTGTTGGACCATAACACTGTTGACTTATCAATCATTTTATCTCATCAACAATTTGACCTATTAGATCATTGACCAATGCCACATGTCATCCATCTCCTAATTTCAACTTTATGTTGGCAATGAAGCCAACGTCAAATGTGTCATGTTGATAGAAAAATCATGTAGTAACATCATAGCACGAGTCCCATCTATCGATATTAACAAGCTTAGCTTAGTTTGAGCAAGCAAGGCTAGTGTCGAGGTAAATATAATCCATGATGCCTTCAATCAGCCATGTTGACAGAAGCATTGTAGTTATTCCACTACCAAACTGGGTTACCTCGTGGTATAGAATCCTTGTAATATTCTTTATCTCATCCTAATAATTGACCATGTACCTGACAAAAATGGATTTTGTTAATGATTGTAGGGGATGACCTCATACACGCTTTCATCATACAAAGAGATCATCTAAAAAATTTTCCTATCAATGGTCATTGTTGGTGGAGGGTTAATTATTGAATGAATTAAGAGAAAATGCCCTTTACTTGTAGGTTGTCGACCTTCCCTATCTTATTCACGAATCTTGTGCCACTATCCCTCTCTTAAATAATGTTGATGATTAAACCCAAGTTATGGATGCCTTGCATTATTCTTTATAGAAGAAGGCATGTTAAAATATGCAAGAGGGTGGATCCATGGAGACGTGTTCTACTTTTTAATGAAATGTGGTGATGAATATTTGACATTTTACATATATTTTATATTGAGGTCATTGAAAGTCATATACACCTTGTAAATTTTGAAGTGTAGTAAGAAAACAATTTGTAGGGAATTGTGTTATTTTTTTTCAAAAAATATTAGCCTTTTTAATGTGTTAAATTTGCATTTAATTATAAGTTTGTTCTTGTAAATTTCAAGAAAAAGTGAACAAGTGGCTTTTGTTTCTAACAAGTAATTTAGTGTTCAATGTATAATTAAAACAAAAATTATACTAACAAATTGACACATAACTTAAGTTTATCCATTTTTAATTTTATTTTTTTGGCAAATTGTATTTCTTTTAGTAAAGGGTCCCACAAACTTGTGTATATTTTGCTTACTAGAAATCCGATGGTCTATGTTTAAGGGTTAGAAATGTCTTATAACAATTTTAGATTTTTCATCTCATTTTTTATTTGTTTCCATACCTTAAACTCTTTCATATTGGAAATGTTTGCGAGATGGGAAGCGATGGAGGCATTTTTGGTTTCATAGTATCATGGACATCCTTTTAGGAAAATTTATATACCATCCTTTTTTTTTATTACTTACAATACTTTTGTAAGTATATTCTCACACAATCTGGGCAACTCACATGTTGAAAGTGTCTTTTGTAAGGTTTCAACCTTTATTGACATAATTGCTCTTTATAATTTGTATTAACCTTTCCCAGTATAATTTAACGTTGCCCTCGATGTGTATTGCAAGCTTAATATCCTTCCATTGATATATCTCATTAGTATGATCACCCTTATTAAGGTTAGATATGCAAATTCTAATATGAAAATGTGCATGTCCAAAGGAATTTTTCAATAGTATAAAAACCCTTTCAATAATTACGTATTGAAATCAATTTTTTTCTAGGCAGGATAGTTTCCACTCACTCAAGACGCCGTCACTTAAGCGACGCTTATGAGGCTAGTCGTTGCTTAAGTGATGCTTATGAGACTAGACATCGCTTAAGCCACGCTTATGGCCACTTTTTCAATTTTTTTTTTTATCTTTGTGATTTTTGGTAGGTTTAAAAAAAGAAATCCACGCGCCGTCAGATTTTTCCGTCGGATTTTGGATCGAAATGTAGTAGTGTTTGGATCATGAGAGCTTGATCTTCAGTTGCTCCCATCTTCTCTTTCTCTTATTATGAGCTGAGCTTCTTCTTGTGTGCACTCTTCCCAGAGTCTGCTGAAAGTAATCACTTCCTTCTGGCACACATTCCTCGAATGAATGAATCCCATGATTGTGGGAGGCCATTCAAGGTGGTTATAATAGTATCTTATTATTCTTCGACTGCTTCATCATAGAATCGGACACTTCCTTTTTGTTTCTTTAGGGATGACACATGAGGGATGAGATGATCTTTAATAGAATCTGCAATGATTCTCTTGGATCTAGCCTTAGCCTCATCTCCCTTTGTCTCCTGGACCTTTCTTACTGAAATACTGATCCAAGTCAATTTCTTGAAGGATCACAAAGTTCCTACACTTCATTCGATTTATATTCTTTTATTAAAATATATTGGTTAAGGAATGAATCATATCCTTAGGTGTCTTGAGGGAAGAAACTTGTGGTATAAGGTGATGGAATCAACAATAATCCTCTTGGCCTTGACCAATTTCTTAAGGCTTTAGCCTCATCTCCCTGTGGAACTGGAACCTCTGCACTTATATAGGTGTCCAATTAATTTTCTTCAAGAACATGTGAGATCATATACTTCCATGCTTAGAAGTTGTCATATTCACCAAGATTGTCATCAAGATGGTGGGATAGGTCACTTTGAAATGAGAACCTCAAATGTAAATAGAAAAAGATTAGATCTTACTGATTTGAGGTGTCCGTCCTGGTTCCGGATCTGGCTAATCTAGGGTTTGTTAGGGAAAACCTACTTTTCAAAACTCAGAACATTTCAGATATGATGGATAGAAATATGGGCCTTTTCAAGTTGATCTGTTCAATGTACTCCTTTTCTGAAAACAATGGAGGGAAGCTCCCAGAACAGGAAGCACTAATTTTCCAATTTCTTTTGCAGAAATTCCTGATATTGTTTCTACGGTATCTATGAAAGTACTTCTCCTATGTGTTTGCAATTTTATAATGAGGTATCCTCATCTGTGTTAGTTCCAACACCATAGGTTTTACCAGAATTGGTTTCACCAATTGAGAATTATGAGAAATTTCCCAAGGTGACTTCTTTCAGGATTGTTCAGCATAGCAAACTTGTACGGACTACCACATGTCCCTGTTTCACCTTTAGGGTCTGAAACGTTTACCACCAAAATTAAATTCCATTCCCTATATGGAAAATATTACAAAATTTAATTTGGACCTTCATATCCCAAGATATAGAAATTCTCCCTAGGTGTCATGTTTAGGGATGAATCCTGGAAGAGGCTGGAACATTGACTTGGAGGAATCATATCTCCCCGAATATATCAAATTCCTGAATTTTTTACACAGGGTACATCCAAATTTTAACTTCGTTGTGTGGAAATTTCGGCTCCTGAGCCTTCTTCAATCTTGAGATATAGCGAATGTACCAAAACTACCAGTTTTAGTATTTTAGGGTTTTTCAAGCTCGGGGTCAAACTAGGGTTTGACTTTCCTGGAGTTTTACCCAAACAAAAATCTTGACCTTGGTCTCTAAATTTATATTTTGAGGAGGAGAGAAATCCTATGCTGGGATCACTCAAAAATTCCACTTCTGTGAAAAGCCCTGATTTCCTGTAGCAAAAACTGGAAATGCCTGGAATCAAATTCTGCTTCAATAGAAAGATGCACCCTTCAATGGAGATTTAGCATAGCCTCCTTTTACCGATGGATTATGGAGAGAGATCCAAAAACTAAGAATCCCTAGATTCAACAGCTACACAATGTCTTCTTCTCAGTTTAGCTCTAATACCATGTTATATTTTTATCATTTAAGCAATATGATCTTAGGATGTTATCTATTAGAATAACATGCACAACAATAATCATAAGAGACAAGAGACACAAATAATTTTACTCAGGGAAACCATAAAGGAGAAAACCCTGCAACTTCCTCAGAGATAGAATGAGCACCAGTAGAAAAAGTAAAACCCAAAAACATAAAGATGATCTCTGACATCTAATCTCTCTCACTTGTGCCATCACTTCCTCTCTCACTCATGCACCCCACTTGAGTGAGGGTGTGTGTCAAATAGAGAGGAACACTCTCTATTTATACTAGTTTCTGACTTGGAAATTACTTACCAGGGCTGACATCTCTAGGAGAGTCTAATAACCCTAGTGCCCCTCAACTATGGGGAATTTTCCCTCCGATCAACACGAAGGGTTAACCTTAACTCAATTGTGGGGACTATTGCCCCGACTGACAATGGAGGGTTAAACTCAGTGACTTTACATTAATTTATTATATTAATGACTCTCCTGATAGGAACATCAAGGTACAATGAAATACAATTGTTACTCCCTATAGGAACATCGGGGTACAATATAAGATATACAAGTGAATACACTTCGAAGTTACAAATACATCAATATGTAAAGATATCGGCCCAACCACTCTATTGGATTCAACCAAGATCCTTTAATCTCTTCTTGCGTGAACTTTAATTCTTTGAAATCAACCCAATCTTGGATTTCAGCCTTTGTCGGATGCCACAACATATCCCTCACCAAAATGATTCATGGGTCCCAACAACATAACCATTTGTTGGTGTTTACTTATCTTAGACCTAGGTTCAGTTTCTCCTTTGTGCACAACAAATCCCAATATATTGTCCCAACAGAGCAAGGCTCAGTCAGCAACGCCGATGACATAGATGCAGTCTCGCCTAAGACATCTTTATTTGGGTAACTGCCAGAACTAGGTTTCCATAGTTGGGTGGGGGATTTCTTATCCCTTGGTAGTACACCAAGGTGCTTGAATAGAGATGGTGGGTGGGGTATTTATACTTATTATGCATGGTTAAGCTGCAACACAACCCATCCTTTGATAGGTATTATAACAATAAACCTGATGCTGCATAGTTTTATTTAACAATAACAGTGTGACCAATACATAAAAACTTATTTGTAAGTAAATATATAAACAGTAATTTACAAGAACATATATATGAAACTTAGAAACATTCATCATTCACACATTTGAAACAATATCTAACATAGAAACCCATCTAAGAAAAACCACAAATGCGCTCTTCATCTGACATGAGAAATATATGGCGCCCTTTTGTCTGCGCACTAAGATGTAGATTTTGTTATGGATATTTCTTCCTTATCTATACAAAACTCTTTCTTCTCTCATACTCTATGGTCTTCTGTTGCTCTTCTTTCTCTACTTGACTCTATTGATTATCTGCACACATCCTGTATTGAGTCAACCTCTTCTACACTTCTGCATAAACAACTGCAGATTATTTTACTCCTCTCTATGACTCAACACACTTAGAAAAACTAACAAACAATCCAACTTATAGAAGCTAACACATGACTCAAAGCTAAATGACCAACAACTAACCTACATATAGATTGGATTCCTCCTTTTATAGAATCTTACATGCCACTCTTAGCCAACTTCATATAGTTAGCCAACATGTTGTCTTTCTTATTCTATTGATACATGTCAGTAGCCAATAACGACCTAACTTACAAAGATGATTTCATATGTGAGGCTTCCAGTGAATCTAGCCAAAATTATATCCACGATATTTTTGAATTGTCACTTTCCAGCCATTGCACCACTACATTCCTTCTGACATGGTTTATTATGTCACATATTTCCTTATCACATCCCTTCCTTTTGTCGCTGCTTCTCTTCTTCTGTTCTCACAACTTCCTCTTCGGCTGCTTGTTTCCTTAGCTCTTTCTTCTTTGTTTTATTTTGTTCCTCCTCTATCACATCTTTCTCCCTTGCTATTTATTCTACCTTGTCCTTCCTTCTGTGACTACTTTTGTTGCAGCTCCTTTTTCCTTCTTGCGCCCCGACTCTTTTCATACTTGGGCAGAATTCTAACTAAATTCTGCCTATCTTTCCCTAGGCCCAACATATTGTCTGAATCAATTTTTTATAGTATCTCCATATATTTATCTTCCCTCATCCCGAAGAGGCCATTTTATACATAAATTCAATGGAGGTATGTATAATATCAGTCCCCCAACTCAGCAATCCATTCAACAATTTATTAATTTTACAAAACTGCTTGTAGCCCTAATTTTAGAGAAATTACATCTGTTTGGGCACGTTTTTCTCCAGATCTATTAAGAAATTCCAAAAACATCCCACGTTAATAGATAAATTACCATAGGTGAGAAGTGGGTTTCAAACAGTTTCACCATATTCCTCATGGATTACTTAGAAATCAGTCTCGAATTTTGCTTCCTGGAGAGATGATGGGAAACACCACCACAAGATCAAGCGTCGGATGGAACCATTGGATAAATCGAGGAAAACTACATGGTAAACAAAGGTCTACACCAAGTAATTATATTTTAGGAATGAGTTGAAATCCATTAAAATGAATAAAATAACCAAGTTAATAGGTATTTTACCGTGTTTAAATATTCGTGATATACTCTTCAAAAGCATATGGTTGGAATCAAGATATATAGTAGAACTAGATAGAAATCTAATTAAAATGCCTAGTTCCCATGTAGAATTGAACTAGAGATTGGATAACATATGGATGAAATAGGAGACCATCATATCTCCCATACCGAAGATCTTGCATGTCCCAATGCAAGAGAGAAAAATTGATAGGAAAAATTGATAATAAAAATTGGGTTAGATCCATGGAGCTGAAGCTGAAGTATTAAGAAACACCCGCACTTGAGGAGGAGATGGAATTGGCCTCTGCCATGCTTTTATCAGTTCCTTAAGTTGCTTTTATTTTTTTTCAATTGTTTCCTGAGGCTTTAATTAGATCCAATAATGTTATCTACCAATGTTTGTAGAGATGCAACCTTAGTTTTTAAAACCACATTTTCATGTTTAAGATGTCGATCCAATCGAACATGTTCTTGCAATTGTTTAGTCGTCATGCCATTTCTCTTTTTGAAATATTCAATGCCTGGATATGAAGAGGTAGTTGATTGATTATGCATAATAGACTTGTTATCAGATTATGGTATTCGAGGTGATGAGGAATGTATTGGCAATGAAAAGTCTTTAATAGGATTTGGGATTGGAGGGCTCTACTGAGAATCAATTGATTAGGAATATTCTTGTGTAGATGAGAAAGTGGATGAAGCCATTTGATCTTAGAAAGGATTATAATTTTAGAGAGGTAAGACCAAGAGGATTGACAAAGATTTCTTTTCACCTATTAAATAATAAAGGCATACATAAACAATTAGTGTGGAAAAATAATTTAGAACATGCCATTATTGTCCAAAATGTTCCATTAATCAAACAATGATAGAAAAATGAAGCTTGACATTATAAATTTTATTTTTAATGTATGAACATTAAGCAAATTATGATATATATAGGTGAATTTGGTTATAGAATAAAAAGATTCGTATATATAAGATTTAGGAACCAACATTAATCCAATTAAAACAAATCATATTTAAAATTAGTGGCTTCTAAAATATGAGATATAGATATTCAAGGTAAATATCTTATTATTTAGCTATTTTTAAATTAAAAATATACCTAGATTTTAACAATCAAAACTTAATTGATCTAAAAATTACCTTGGCAATTTAATTTATGCAGTTCACATATTTTCCAGTACCTTATCCAACACTCCATCCGACACCCCATCCAACACTTATTCTAGTATTCTCCTTTTTAAATGCAGAAATATTCTCAAGCTTGCAAAGGTGGAAGGTTGCTACCATCAGAATTGGAGAGATGCTGTAGGAAAAGATGCTGCATGGGAAAGATAAATAGCCTGATTTTAAATTTCAAACTTCTATTAGTTGAAGAAGAAAACTGTGGTTGGACAAAATTGTACAACCATTTTATTTTTTGGCTGAAAAACTTTTCTTCTTTATCCAACAGGTTCCTCGAGAAATTATGCATGGATAATGATATCTAAGTTGTGATAATTCATATGAACACATACAAAAAGACCTAGAAGATTACAAATTAGCATCAAATATTAAAACAAAATTAAGAAGAACTTAACATCTATAAATATCATTCTTTTCTTTGGCTATCATGTAGATTCAAATTCCAAAATTCTGGCTTGTAAATACAGACTCAATTCTCTTTATTCATACAGAGATTTGTCATAAAATATTGTTCTTTTTTCATAATTGAAAAGAACAAAGAAAGAGTCTTCCTAAATGGAATCCATAGAGCACCAATCATCTTGACCCATCTTCACACAAGAATGTTCAAGTGATAAAAATAAGGTTCATAGTTGAGCCCCTTAAATTATAAAACACAAGTAATTTGTGAGGTACAAACCTCATATATAGTAAGGATCAAGTAGTAGAGAATCAATTAATCTTAAGATGATTATCCAATGGATACTAAATGAGGTTCATTTAATTTTAATTCAACCAAGCATGTTCTATCTTCAATTCTTACAAAAGCACATCGTTCACACAAACATTTATAGATAAAGCATTATAATAGATATCAAAGTCAGAACCCATTTCCAGCAAGCCTGTTTAGAACTCCGATGGGGTAATTGTAGTACCCAAGAAATCTCTTCCCCAAGCAGAATGCCCCATTTCCAATAGGAATGTTCAGTACCCTGATGTGTTTTCCTAGTCATACCAATGCCAGTACCCGTTTCTATCATACTTGTTCAGTATCCGGCTAGGTTAGCCTCTTATGCCTTTTTTCTATCAGAGGCTCTTGTCCCAAATTTCACCTTAAAGATAAGATTTATAAATTTATTCTACATGGGTAAATGGGGGAACAACTTTGAAAACCTTTTTAGGAGTGGGATGGTGTTATCTCCTAAATAAATCAGTCCTCAAAAAGTTAGACTTAGAAGATTTATTTCTTGTAGTGATAGGAGGTCAAAATACTCTTTAAAGGATCATTGTGAAAGATCAATGTGTTTAATGAATATTGGAACACTTTTGACTTTGTTTTCTAAATAAATTTTTGAATATTAGCTTTCGGTGGCTTAGGCGAACATCTCAACTGTTCATTAGCCACCTAAAAGCGCAGCTTTCGACAGCTTAAAAATTGGATTCAGGACTAACTTAGCCACCGAAATCTCAAAAAGGGGAAAATGGTTGGCGCATCTGTCACAATCAGCCACCGTCAGCATGAAGAGCGCCACTACCAAGCAATTAACTGCCGAAAAGACAGGACCTGCAATAAATCATGAGTTAGTAAAGAAGGGGTCATTATAAAACTGAAGTGACTGATAAAAAAACCAAACACTCGCTTCTCTCCACCTGTCCTGTGACTGTAATTGAACCACCACAAAGCATTGATTTCTAGTTAGAATGATTACAACACTGGTTAGCTCATGGGTCTCATCATAATTTACTGTCACCCTGCTCAAATCCCAATTTCCAATCAACCCCCTCAAAATCAGCACCCTCTCCTCAATTCATTCCACATTTCCTGCATGCACCGTCACTGAGCCAAGCCCTCCCTGAATCCAGTGCTATAATCTCCTTCCCCAGGGTTTGAATTTTAATTTTTGCAGGTATAGAAGAGCAATCCAAAAAATTAAGAAAGGAGGAGGACCCACCCTAAGACAGGAATTGGGTGACATTGGCTACCTCAAATTGCACCCGGAGGTATGCCAAATTTTCAAAGACTCAAGCTGCTATAGGTTCTGCGAAAAAATTCAGGGATTCCACTAGCAAGTGGCAGAATCCTTTGGTCCTTCCTTTCATGGCTTGAAGACAATGATTGGCAGAGAAGATTTCCAGGTGGACGAAGCTCTGATAGCACAAGTAACAGTGCTCCCAAGGACTAGGAAAAACTGGTTCAAAACCACTATCACAAAGAATGTGGAATTTAGATCTTACTTGAAGCCTAAGCATAAGAACATTGTATGGAAGAAGAGCATCCATTCATCCTAGCTTGGGGAGAAATGGCAACATTTGTTGAAAGCAATTCTGGTCTAGATAACTTATGAGGGTAGGTATAATAGGGTGATGATATACCATTTCAAGTTAATGAACCATTTCACTGGCATGATCCCACTAAACCTTCCTTTCTACCTACACAAGAGCCTGAACAAAATGGCCCATCAGGTTAAAGCCCAACCCACCAAGATTGAAGGCAAGCTATCCCATCATGGCCTGATCAAGCTAGTTGTCCTTGAATTGCTACAGAGAAGGAACATAGCCTGGAGCTACTTCCTATTTTGGAATGAGTTTGCGATAGAATTGCAGCCAGAAGACAAAAGGAAGTCTTATTCAAAGAAGTCCACCACTCCTCGGAGTGGTAAGACGAAGAGGAGGGCCATCTCTCCAATTACAGTGGATAAGGCCTCTCCAGCTCCCAAGACCAAGAAGGTAAAGAGAAACATGGATTTCAGTGAAAAGGTAGAAGAGGTTCCAACACCAGACATAAATATACTCAACCTACCCTACTATGATTCTGAGGATGAAAAGGAGCAGGAAACTAACCTAGCAGATTAGTTTCAAATAGGGCAGGAGGATTTTCCATCACCTATACACCAAAGGAGGACCACAGTGAACCAATGGAAGAATTTTCATCCAACAAACCTGGATCCCAAAAAATCAATCAGCTACTGAGGAAGGTGTTTGAGCTAGAAGTATTGGGCGGAGAAATAAAAATAACCAATGAGAGGTTAACCAGGAGGAATGCTGAATTGTATGAATCTCTACAGGAGATAAAAAGAAAGAATACCAAGCTGGATGAAAGTAATCTTAGGTTAAGGAAAGAGAAAGTAAGGCTCTATAGGAAAATCAGGCTGTCTAAGTTGCAAACAAGGAATTCTAGCCCTCAGCCTTAATATCACTAGAAGCTGGAAACCCTAGTAGAAGTGTCAATGAGCCTTTTTGGCCTAGAAGTAGTCTGTGATACTCCTTCAAACCCAAACCCTAGGCAGGCTGCAGAGACATCAAAGGGACAACACTAAAACCTTAAAATAGCAGGGTAAAATGTGCTGATAGTTTTGATTAAAATTTTAAAACAAAGCTTTTGGTGGCTTAGGAGAACACCACAGCTGTTCATTAGCCACCAAAAACAGAGCTTTCAGCAGCTTACAGACCCATAATTTTTCTTTCTTAGCCACCAAAAGTGCAGAACAGTGCAGAAAGACATAGTTCCACACAAAACCAACTTTTGTTGATCCAACACCTCATGAACGGTTTAGAAGGTTGACAAATAATTAAAGGTGCCAGTATTTTGGCTCTATTTCAGTTTTGAAGGTGCCAGTGAGGTGAATTAGGTCACAAACCCTACCTACTCTGACAAAGCGTGGCTTGTCTACCAGATGGAAAGTTTGAGTTCTACTTTAGTGTCCACTTCAGCTATTAAAGAGTTCAAGGAGTAGGAAGGTTTTGGAGTTAGGTAGATTGGCAGTTAATATAATGTTTTGACCTATTTTTTACAAACAATTATGATTATCTATTTTTAGTAAATTCGATCCACTTTTTCAGGATTTGAAATAAATTTTATAAAGGCTGCAAAGCCAATGACTAATGTAGAATAAAGGGTTCGACTTCGGAGATTTTTAGACACTTATTGTATTCCAGCTTCTCATGTTCTTTGTCACTTAATACAAGCTCTTTTGCCATTATATGTTTAGCTTCATCTTCTTTCTGTTCTGTACTTGTGCTTGAATGTTTCATTGATGTTTATTCTATTTACTTAATGAAAGATAGCTATCATCCTATCTCTGTGTGAGTTATTAGAATTACAAGTATCTTTTCCTTGTTATGATCAACCATTTACATGTGAGTGCTTTATGTGTGAATCTACCAGCATAGTGAGTTCTTCATCTATTCACCTTTATTACAAACCCTCTGAACATTGATAGTTAGAAGCCTTGTCTATTTGATTGATTATTATGCATGTCTTGAGTGAGTGAGGTCTTATTGGTCATCTGAATTGATCCATTGAGAAAACCATTAAAAATATTGAAGTTACCAGGCATCTTCGAGCTGCAACATATAATAGTTTCCTGGAGAGGTAACAAATTGGCACCATTGTCGGGGTAGAAGAGATTGAAGCTACTTCCCCGGGGGACGACATAGGCCCTACTTTGATGATAGACAAATTTGGGACACTGTTTGGGTTGTAATCATCTATCTGGAGACTCCATTGGAATAAGGTGGCTTCGAGAAGACCAAGTACTAGAGAAAATCCTCAAAGGCCAATAGTAACACCTGTTTCATATCCTGAAAGGATTATAAGGAGAGGAAGAGCTTCACAAAGGTAGGCTTCTTGATCTGCAAGGGGAGTTGCATCAAGTAATTCCAGAGGTATTTCTCCTGTTATATCAAATAGAACTCCCTTTAAATATTTTTCTACTGAAGCATCTAGTTCGCAGGAATTTATAAGTGAATCAAAATTTTTTAGGGTTGAGGAATATTCAAGCACTGTTGCTTGTGTATATCCAATCCCTGGAAACTCCACTGAGGTAGATCTACCACAAATACTTTCTCAGCTACCACCCACACCAGCAGTATCTTCTTCTGCCCTTTCCATACCCACATCCAATATGGCTGCCCCTCTGACCAAGATGGAAAGGATCCTCATTGCCATATATGTCCCTCTAAATTTTCCTAACCCCCTTTTTGATATTCCTACTGGAGATTATCTAAAATATATGCCTAAGTTTACTGGGGAGGGAGACTTTATAGCTGAGGAGCATTTAGAGGCATTCCACAGTTATGCGAAGAATATAAGCATTTAACAAGAAGATGTGTAGACTAGGGTTTTTGTCCAAAGGCTAGATGGTCAGGCTAGGAAATGGTTCAAAGAGTTACCTGTTGGATCATTGGCTAGCATTGAAACTCTAGATGACATATTTTTGAAGCATTGGGGAGAAAGAAGAGACCACCTTTACTATATCACAGAATTTAGTAATTTGAGGAGAGAGAATGGTGAGTCTGTTTCAAATTTCATAAAATGATTTAACAAAATGTTCAGCAATATCCCTGTTGAGATCAAGCCTACTAATACTTCAGCCAAAATCACTTATGCCAATGCTTTGGATTTCAAGTTCTGTCTTCTTCGTAGAGAAAGAAGATCTGCTTCTTTGTCACTCATGCAAGATGATGCTCTTGAAGTTGAGTCTAATATCATTGCATCTCATAAGGATAAGGGAAAAGTGGACAAGAAGAAGCAATCCTCAGATCCTTTAGGGGATTCTTCATCAGAGAATAAAATGGGGAAAATGGCCAAAATGTTGGACAATTTAACAGCTGAAATTTCTAGACTTAAAGACCGAGGGAAAATACCTATGAGAGGTAAAGGGCCAAATGATTTTGCTCCCAGAAACCCTAATTTTTCCCTTACAGAATAAATAACCCACTAGCTCAGATCCTTCAAAGGGATATGAATCTAATTGAGGATCAAAGAATCAGAGCTCCTTTCCAAAATGTTTTGTTAGAGGAAGAGTTTGCTCAGGAAGAAGGGGAGGCAGAAGACAATATCAACTATATGGAAGATGAAGTTGATCTCTCTTTCTTGACACAATCAAATTATGAGGAAGTCCTCATTAATGAGCAGACCACTGAAGAAACCTTATATTAGGAAGATGATCAAGAAGGTTATAATTTGAGATCCAGGATTGTTGCTCCCGTAAAGAAGAATCCCGCCCCTGCAAAGCAGTCAACTTCTCATGTTAGAAAGATTGTTGCTCCTACAAAAAAGATTGTTGCTCCTTCAAAATGACAACAAAAGCCATTGCAGCCATCTGTCCATGATCAAATCCATCTCAAGGCTCCACCACATGAGGTAAGAACTTCTGACAAATTATCCTATTCTTTCAATCTTGAATCAGAAATTCAGAAATTAAAAATCCCTTTTCCCTTGATAGATCTTATGAAGAATGATTCCTTCAAGTCATCCATACTGAAATCTCTTCAACCAAGGACACCCATAGATGCTGACTTTGTGAACTTTCAATATGATAATCCCACAGTAATATTAGGTCCTATGATTGAAGAAATGGATGAGTCTTGTCCACCTTTCTATATATCCTTGAACATCCATGACAAGATCCTTCACAATTGTTTGCTTGACTCATGAGCATCCCACAATCTTATGCCAAAAGCAGTGATGGATGAGCTTGGGCTCAGCATCACAAAACCTTAGCATGATATTTTCTCCTTTGAATCTAGGAAATTAAAATGCCTGGGCCTCATAAAAGACTTTGTCATAAACCTCTCCCAGCTGCCTTCAAAAAGAATAGTGATGGATATAGTAGTTGCTGATATCCCACCCAAGTTTGGCCTCCTCTTGTCTCGTTCATGGAGTAAAAGGCTAAGAGGTACCCTACAGATGGATCTTACCTATGCTACAATCCCGATGTTTGGAGGAGAAACCAAGAGACTTTACAGAGAGAATCACTTTACCTACATCATCAGTAATGCCAAGAATTCTATAAATCATCCCATATATGCAAAATACACAGAATTTGGGGCATGCATACTGTAGATAGATGATTCCCATCCAACATCCATGTAGCTTACAAGGCCCACCTATCAACAACCCGAAGAAGTAACCACCTCTTTCTGGAGCATATTTTTTGATGGGGCTAATACTCAAGCCTCAGCAGGTGCAAGAGTAGTTTTGATTTCTCCTTTAAAGGAGACTATCCATTTGTCTTATAAACTTGATTTCAAGACTACTAACAACATAGCAGAATATGAGACATTATTGTTGGGAGTGAAGGTTGAAAAGAAAATGGGAATCATGTGCCTGAAGATCTTTGGAGATGTAGATCTCATCATACAGCAAGTGAACAAAACTTTTCAGGAAAAGAATGTTAGGTTGAAGGCATATGGAGATGAGGTATGGAAACCCAGGGAATCTTTCATGTTTTTTGAACTCTCCTATATACCTAGAGCTATGAATCATCTAGATGATTCCATTGCTGTCTCTGTAAGTATATTCATTCCCCCTTTTCCTCCTAAGCTGAGCTATGAGATCCAAGTCAAGTACAGGCCATCCCTCCCTGATAATGTGAAATTTTGGAAAGTTTTTGAAAATGATGATGAACTCAGTAAATTTATTCAAGTCATAGATGAGTTTTCTAATATGCATATTGATCAAGAAAACCTAAATATGGAAGAATCCCAGAGGCCCAAATCAAAAGATAAAATAGGAAAACAAAATATTGTTCAGTTGCCTAGCAATTATATACCTTGGGGTCTAGTACCCCTCGAAGAGATTTTTAATCATAATGATGTCCCCTTTAAATCTGAGAAAAGGGAGAAAGACCCTACTGTCCATTAGCACAACCTAGGTAGCCAAAGTCATCCAAAATTCATAAATTTGTCCTCTGAGTAGACTGCTGATTAGAAGTCGAAACTTTGCAGTCTTATGAAAGAGTTTGCTGATGTATTTGCTTGGGAATACAGTGATTTGAAAACCTATGACATAGCTATCATCCAACATAGGATTCCCCTGGAAAAGGACACCATCCCTTTCAAACAAAAGCTAAGACCTATCAGTCCCCTCCTACTGCTCGTGATTGAGAAAGAAATAAAAAAGCTCCTTAAGGCTAAAATCATAATCCCACAGAGATATTCCAAACGGATTGCAAACTTAGTGATAGTGAGGAAGAAAAATGGGGAGATCAGGTTATGCATTGGTTTCAGAAACCTAAACAAATGCTCCAAGAAATACAACTACCCCTTACCCAAGATGGAGCATCTATTGCAAAGAGTCTCAGGAGCTAGTGTCATGTCATTCCTATATAGTTTCTCTGGCTACAATCAAGTTTCTATACACCTTGATGATCAAGAGAAAACTTCATTTACCACTCCTTGGGGTACTTTCATGTATTGCAAGATGCCATTTGGGATAATGAATGTTGGGGGCACCTTTAAGAGATCCATGGACATAACTTTTGTGGGGTTAAAGGACAAGTTTGTTCTCATATACCTTGATGACCTTACTGTTTACTCCAACAACCATGAAGAACATTTGCAGCACTTGAGGAGGGTGTTCCTAAAATGTAGACGGTTTAGGATATCTCTGAACCCAAAAAAGTCTCAATTTTCTCTCAGAGAGGGAAAAATCCCGGGTCACATAGTTTCAGTAGAAGGTGTGAAGATTGATCCTGTTCGAGTTGAATCAATCCCGAAGTTGTCCATACCTAGGTCAAAAAAGGATATTCAGTCATTCCTAGGCAAGATACATTTTTTCATGAGGTTTATCCCAAAATTTTCTGAGTTAGTAAAACACATAACCTCTATGTCAAGGAAGGAAGATGAAATCAAATGGAAAGAACAAGCAAGAATCTCTTTTGAATCCATTGAGAGGGCTATCATGGAAGCTCCCACTCTAATTAGTCCAGACTACACCAAGGGCTTCCACATTTTCTCCTTTGCTTCCTATGACATAGTGGTAGTTGTTTTTTACAGAAAGATTTTAAAGGCCTCGATCACCCCATTTCTTTATTCAACAAGAAATTAAGGGATGCTGAATTGAAGTATGATCCTATCAAGAAACAGGCCTATTCTCTCATTAAGTCACTAAAATCCTTCAGGATTTACATTCTACATACTAAGGTCCTTGCCTATGTCCCTTTAGCTACTATGAAGGATGTCTTGACCCAACTTGACATTCATGGAAAGAGAGCCAAATGGATTTCCAAGCTTATTGAGTTTGACATAGAAGTAAATCTCACCAAGCTAGTGAAAGGCCAAGGCCTAGCTAAGCTCATGGCTAAAGAAAAATGTGATCTATTGAGAATGACTTTCATTGGTATAAGTTCACCAAACTTGTAGACAGAGGTAGCAGCAGAGGAGCAGCATGACAGCTAGTAGGTGGATGAGAACTTGTCTTCATGTGAGTGGTAATCAAGTATTATTCATTTCTTGCAAAGTTTAGAAGTTCACCCTGAGCTGAGCCTGTATCAAGCACGAGCTTTTAAGTTTAAGTTTAAGTCTGTTAAATTTTGTATAATTGATAAGTTGTTGTATTGGAAAGATCCTTCTGGTTTTTTGCTGAGATTCTTAGATAAATAAGAGTCAGTTCAGGTCATACATCAGTTTCATTCAAGCATATGTGGGGGGCATCATTACTAGAATACTACATCCCACAAGATTCTAAGGGATGGGTACTATTCTTTTCTCTGATGTGTGTACCTTTGTAAAATCCTGTGACAAATGCCAAAGATTCATAGGAAAGCAACAGCTTAGATATTTGCCCCTTAGACCTATTGTAGTGAATGGTCCTTTCCAGCAGTGGGGTAATGATTTCATAGGTGAGATTAATCCTTCATCAAGTGGTCAACACAAGTGGATCCTAGTAGCCATAGATTATTTCACCAAGTGGATAGAGGCAATCCCCATAAGGAATGCCACTTACCAATTCATCATGAAGTTTTTATATGAGAACATCTTTATCAAATTTGGCTACCCAGTAAGGCTAGTGACTGATAATGCACCAGATTTTAAAGCCGAGGCATTGGTTAACATGTGTGAGTCAATGGGCATTCAATTGGTGCATTCTACTTCCTATTACCCTCAAGGAAATGTCCTTTCTGAGTCATCCAATAAGAGCCTAGTTAGAATGATCAAAAAACTATTGGAGAATAATTAGAAGAGCTCAGATTCTAAGCTAAAGTTTTCTCTATGGGTTGACAGAGTGACCAACAAAAAATCCATAGGGACTTCTCCTTTCAAGTTGGTTTATGGTACTGAGGCCATTTTCCCCATTCAGCTAGTTCTACCATTAGCAAAGTTCTTTCAGGAGGAACAGGAGGAACCAAATGACATGGTAAGAAGGATTCTTGATTTGGTTGAGCTGTAGCAAGTCAGGGAGTAGTTGGTGGAGAAGTCAGAAGCTCACCAAAAGAAGATAAAAAGTATTTTTGACAAGAAGGAAAAGGTGGATAATTTCCAGGTTGGAGACTGGGCTCTGAAATGGGATGCTGTCAGGAAGGACAAGGGAAAGCATGGTAAATTTGATTCTCTGTGGATAGGCCCTTTTGTGATATCTTAGGTAAAAAAGAACAACACTTTCAAACTGCAAAATATGGAAGGAGAGGAGGTGTTTGATGACCCAGTCAATGGGCGATTTCTGAAACTCTATTTCATTTAAGGATTCAAAGCCTTGTCATTGTAAAATATTATTTTTGTTTTCTTTGTTTTTTGCAAAATAACTCCATGCCCAATGGAACAGTAGAAGATAGGTTTAGTATTTGTTTTTTAGGAAAGGAATTTGGTCTATGGTACTTGGAACCTCACAAGGAGGTTTCCATCCCTGAGTAGGAGCCAGATGTTATCTCCTAAATAAATAAGTCCTCAAAAAGTTAGACTTAGAAGATTTATTTCTTGTAGTGATAGGAGGTCAAAATACTCTTTAAAGGATAATTGTGAAAGATTGAGGTGTTTAATGAAGATTGGAACACTTTTGACTCTGTTTTCTAATAAATTTTTTGAAGATTAGCTTTCAGTGGCTTAGGAGAACATCTCAACTATTCATTAACCACCAAAAATCCTGGCTTTCTACAAATTAAAAATTGGATTCAGGACTACCTTAGCCATCGAAAGCTCAAAAAGGGGAAAACGGTTGGTGCATCCATCATAAACAGCCACTGTCAGCATGAAGAGCGCCACTACCAAGCCATTAATCATCGAAAAGACAGGACTTGCAATAGATCATGAGTTGGTAAATAAGGGGTCGTTATAAAACCGAAGTGACCGATAAAAAACCCAAACCCTCGCTGCCCTCCATCTATCCCATGACTATAATCGAACCACCACAAAGCATTGATTTCCAGTTAGAATGATTACAACACTGGTTAGCTCATGGGTCTCATCACAATTTACTATCACCCTGCTCAAATCCCAATTTCCAATCAACCCCTTAAAATTAGCACCCTCTCCTCAATTCATTCCACATTTCCTCATGTGTCCTCACAGAGCCAATCCCTCCCTGAATCCAACACTGTAATATCCTTCCCCAGGGTTTGAATTTTAATTTTTGCAGGTACAGAAGAGCAATCCTAAAAATGAAGAAAGGAGGAGGACCGGCCCTAAGATAGGAATTGGGTGACATTGGCTACCTTGAATCACACCCATAGGTATGCCAAATTTTCAAAGACTCAGGCTACTACAGGTTCTGTGAAAAAATTCAAGGATTCCACCAGCAAGTGGCAGAAGACTTTACTCTCTCCTTTGATGGATTGAAGGTAGTGATTGGCAGCGAAGAGTTCCAGGTGGATGAGGCTCTGAGAGCACAAGTAATAGAGCTCCCAAGGACTGGGGAAAACTGGTTTAAAACCACTATCACAAAGAATGTGGAATTCAGGTCTTACTTGAATCCTAAGCACAAGAACATTGTATGGAAGAAGGGCATCCCTTCATCCTGGCTTGAGGAGAAATGACAACATTTGTTGAAAGTAATTCTGGTCTATATAACTTGTGAGGATAGGTATAATGGGGTAATGATATACCATTTCAAGTTAATGAACCATTTCACTGGTAGGAGCCCACTGAACCTGCCTTTCTACCTACACAAGAGATTGACCAAAATGGCCCATTAGGTTAAATCCCATCCCACATGATTGCAGGAAGGCTATCCCATCATGGCCTAATCAAGCTAATTGTCCTTGAATTGCTGCAGAGAAGGAGCATAGAATAGACCTAATTCCTATTTTGGAATGAGTTTGAGATAGAATTGTAGCCAGAAGACAAAAGGAAGTATTCTTCAAAGAATTCCACCACTCATATGTTGGAATATAATAAACCCGCTCATAAAATAATTAATCATTATTTGATTAATTTCCTACCCACTAGCTTAGATAGTTGGCATCCACTTGCACCTTACAGTCAACACTTGCCATCTATATCCTAGGAATGATTTATTTCTGATTCTGGGTTGATCTTGACCACTTTATGGCCATCCAGAATTGGTAACTACACTTTACAACAAAATCTGCTTTATTCTGCTTTTTCTGCTTTATCCTGCTTTTCTATGGATAAGGTAAAGCTAGTCAACTAGGAAACTGGCAGCTTTTGTTGCCAACCCATCCTCCATTATTTTCTCTCCATATTCTAGGATTATAAAGTATTTCCTTCACTCATCATCACTCACACATGCTATTTCTAATTCATGAGGTGCTTGGTAGATTGGGAAAGTGCTTTAGTCAACTATGGGGTTTATCATAATTAGTAAGCCTACTTTATGAGCTAGTTTGAGCTGTATTCATGCAACTCCTTTTTCCTTTATAAGGATGTATTACCTATGTAATAATATCAATTATCATTTATTGATCATTCATTAATTCTTCTTCTTCTCTCCTTATGTTAATTCTCTACAATTCTTTATGAGGTTAATTGTGTGCCTAGATCCTTAGCCACTTTATGAAATTCCTTATGCCATCAAGGCTTTAGAATTTCTACATCATAGGACTGGTAAGAGGAAGAGGAGGGTCATCTCTCCAATAATAGTGGATTAGGCCTCTCTAACTCCCAAGACCAAGAAGGTAAAGAGAAACCTTTATTTCAGTGAAAAGGTAGAAGAGGTTCCAGCACTAGACAGAAATACACTCAACGTACCCTACTCTGATTCTGAGGATGAAGAGGAACAAGAAACTAACCTAGTAGATCAGTTTCAAATAGGGTAGGAGGAGTTTCCATCACCTACACCAAAAGAGGACCAAGGTGAACCAATGGCAGAAGCTTCATCCAACAAACCTGGATCCCAAAAAATCAATCAGCTACTGAGGCAGGTGTATGAGCTAGAAGTCTTAGGCAAAGAAATCAAAAGAACCAATGAGAGGTTAAGGAGGAGGAATGCTGAATTGTATGACTCTCTGCAGGATATAAAAAGAAAGAATACCAAGATGGAGGACAGTAATATTAGGTTAATGAAAGAGAAAGTAAGGCTCTGTATGAAAATTAGGCTATCCAAGTTGCAAACAAGGAATTATATCCCTCAGCCTCAATCTCACCAGAAGCTGGAAACCCTAGTAGAAGTGGCAATGAGCCTTTTTGGCCCAGAAGTAGCCTGTGATACTGCTGCCAACGCAAACCCCAGGCACGTTGCAGAGATATCAAAGAGACAACACTAAAACCTTAAAACAACATTGTAAAGCATGTTGATAGTTTTGATTAAAATTTTAAAACAGAGCTTTCGGTGGCTTAGGCGAACACCGCAACTGTTCATTAGCCACCGAAAATAGAGCTTTCGATAGCTTACAGACCCAGAATCTTGTTTTCTTAGCCACCAAAAGTGCAGAACAGTGCAGAAGGGCATAGTTCCACACAAAACCGACTTTTGTTGATCCAAACACCTCATGGACAATTTATAAGGTTGAAAAATAATTAAAGGCACCAATATTTTGGCTCTATTTCAGTTTTGAAGGTGCCAGTGAGGTGAATTAGGTCACAAACCCTACCTACTCTGACAAAGCGTGACTTCTATGCCAGATGGCAAGTTCGAGTTCTAGTTCAGTGTCCACTTCAGCTATTAAAGAGTTCGAGGAGTAGGAAGGTTTTGGAGTTAGGTAGATTGGAATTTAAGATAGTGTTTTGACCGATTTTTTGCAAACAATTATGATTATCTATTTTTAGTAAATTCGATTCACTTTTTCAGGATCTGAAACAAATTTTGTAAAGGCTATAAAGCCTATGACTAATGTAGAAGCAAGGGTTTGACTTCAGATATTTTTAGACACTTATTGTATTCAAGCTTCTCATGTGCTTTGTCACTTAATACAAGCCCTTTTTCCATTATATGTTCAGCTTCATCTTCTTTCTGTTCTGTACTTGTGCTTGAATGTTTCATTCATGTTTATTATGTTTGATTAATGCAAGATAGCTGTCATCCTATCTCTGTGTGAGTTATTGGAATTACAAGTATCTTTTCCTTGTTATGATCAACCATTTACATGTGAGTGCTTTATGTGTGAATCTACCAGCATAGTGAGTTATTCATCTATTCACCTTTATTACAAATCCTCTGAACATTGATAGTTAGAATCCTTGTCTATTTGATTGAGTATTATGCATCTCTTGAGTGAGTGAGGTCTTATTGGTCATCTGACTTGATCCATTGAGAAAACCATTAAAAATATTGAAGTTACCAGGCATCTTCGAGCTGCAACCTAGAAGAGTTTCCTGGAGAGCTAAGAGATGGTATTGGGCTGGAATATTTTCCTTGAAATGTTCTTGTTAATATTTGCTTGCATGAACAACTAACTCTTGTAGTCATATTAATTCAAAAACATTGTTGTAAAGGAAAGTATCCTATGGCTAGGGTTTAAGAGGCCATCAACGTACTGGGGTTGAAAGAGAGATGCACAATGTTCAGCAAGCATGTATAAGTAAGTTTCAGAGATAAGAAAGCTCCACACCTGATAAACTGAAGGCTGGTCCAAGCTTTCTCTTCAATCCTCTTCTTGCTCCTCTCGCTCCAAGAGACCTGCAAAATGAATTATACCTTCCTCAAACCATAATGACCACATATAAAACAATGATAATCAAACAAATCTGAAATAATAATCTGAATAACATCATCATATGATCATAAACAGAAATTCAATCACACATTGAACAATGATTTGGGAAGAAGAAGGACATCACATCTTTATTAATCTTGAAAACAAGTACAAATATACCTTCTCTTCAAGTTTGTCACCTCACGAAACCTTGATCTAGATCTGCTGCTTCTCTTCTCCAAATAACTCAGCCTCCAAGCTCTGCAACACAAGGGGAAGACCTCCAGGGCAAAGGTGTGGGCAAAGAGAGTTCCAATTCCTCCAGCATAACAGTGCAAAAATTCAAGTCCCCTCGCATGGACCTCCCTACCTCTATTTATATGGGTGAAATAAGGTAGTTTTGAAGGTTGGAGAAGTTACAGCAGTTAAGGAAATTAATTTAAATGACTTAACTAATCTCCAATTAACTCATGTTTTAATGTTTAAATGCTAAGAGGCACATTCGTGGGTTTTCCTTAAGGAAAATCGAGAATGAACAAAAAATGCATTTTTAGGGTAATTATGGGCATTTTAAGAATTTGGTGTCTTCTAGAAAGTTTTAGCTAACTGAAATACCTTTCTAACGGTGTAGAAATGAGGTCAAACGGAGTTACAAAACTCAAGATATGGGTCCTCCAATATAGGTGTTTTTTCAGTGACTTTCATGAAGTGTCGACATGCGACGAAATCATGGGAAAGTGGTCACAGGCAGAGATGTGTCGTTTTGAGCTATAAAATATGTATCATTCCTTATATGTGTAATGTTTACTTCAAACCCAGTCAACTCATTTGCAATATTCTGTGATTTCTCATCATCCATTAGGGCTTCCCAATTTTGAGAGACCTGGTCGAAAGCCTTGGCACATATTTCTTCTTCTTCTTATATCTTCTTGGAAGCTTCAATTGTTGCCTCTCTTATTTTCTCCAGCACTTCTAGAGGTGTGCTTTGTTGTACCTTCTTTTCAAGATGGGTAACCTTCTTCCTAATATCAACCGATATTTCAGCAAGTCGAGCGAATTTGGTGTCAAATGTTATTTCTACTGTTATTACCTCTGCTGCAAAGTTATTGCAAGCCAGAGCTACTGCCTTGTCATTTTCTGATAGTTTCCTTCCCATTCCTTCGTCTTCTGTTCAATTTCCTGTAGTTCTGGTTGCATTTTCTTGATATTTTTATTTGCAGCCTTCACTTTCTTGGCCAAGGTACGTTCACACAGTTTTGTTTCTTTAGTTACAACACTATGTATGGCATATACCTTAGTTATATCCATGGATGATAAATCTATGGTGATTTGGCCAATGTCCCTTGCAACATCATTAAACTCTAGGGTTCCGAGATCAACACCTCCTCAGAACACTTCCACCTTTATTGGTGGGACTGGAACATGTATTGCAATTTGTTCCATTTTTGAAGTCTCTGATGGGTCCTATGACTCCATGGATGGGACTGGATAGTCGACAAAAATTTTAACATCTTCAACCTCTTTACACAAGACTTTAAGCATACTAGTAATTGTACCTAAAATTTCTTCTTGTCGCTCTTATATGGCTTTAAAACTCATTTGAGCTTCTTTAGTTATTGCCTTAGTCATCGTTTGCACGTCTTCACTATCCAAACTGATGGTATTTTCATTTGTTTTAGCCTTCATCTTCTTTTTCTTTCTTCTGGACTGTACTTTTTCTTTATGAGGTTCTCCCCCTTCATTTTCTGTTTCTGGGTCTATCGGCGTTGAGGGGGAATGACTTTCTGTAGAGTCCAAATCATCCGGTGGATCTTCTTCTTCCTTCCCCTCATATGGGTTCTCTTCTTATAATTGTTCTTACTCTTGCCGAAGTTGATCTTCTGGCACTAGAACAGACCATTCCTTTGGACAATCATTAAAAATTTATTCAATTTACTCCTCTATCATTATGAATTTGGTTGGTAAATTTTGACGCTTCTATTGTTAGTGTGGCTGCATGTTAATATGGTGTGACCCAATATCAAATCTAACAACCTGATGAAATCACTGAATAGTGGCGTCATCTAATATACACATGTTCTTTAATTGGTTCCTTATAGCCTTTCCATGCATAAAGAATTCAATATTATTTTCTTTTTTCCAGTCCTTTAAGTCATTCTCAAACCAAAGGTCATGATACCTTGATCCCTTGTAGTTTACTGGAAGGTCTACCACTTGGTAGTCTAGTGGGTTGGACCATGCTATAAATGAAATTAAAATTTAAAAGCACGAGTAGTGAAATGGACTACCCTTTTCCTGTGCATCAATGGCATCTTTTACGGGCTCATTCAATAAGAAATGGCCCCATTGATTTGAATTCCCTCTGTGCAAAGTTCCGCAAGTGCAATCGCTCTTGCAGTGCACTGGTCCAGATTCATTTTGCTAAGTAACTTGGATGTCAATACTTTTGCACAAAAGAAAATAGTGTAATTATTAATGGACACAATTACTATTCCTCTTTCACTTCTTACTACGACAAATTTTTTCTTCATCTATGCAGCTATTTCCGCTTCTTGATCCTTTTTGAGAAGTGGCGTTGGGTCCTTTCCTGCAAATGGTAGGCCTATGATGATTTCAATCAGTTCAATATCTATATGTATAGGCTTCCCTATCCATAAAATACGACATGACAAAATACCAATAACTACTTATCATAGGTGTTTATTGGTGTACTTCGACCAAAATGTGGCATATATAACAACAATAGTATGCCAAAATGTTTCGATCCCCTATCCCATTCCTTTGCAACTAATCATTTGGGTGCCTCAGGTTTGTCCTACAAAATATCCATGTAGTTTGGTGGTACATGTCTATTTGGATATTCGTATCATGATCAACATAAGATAGTTTTCTTACATTCGACATAATATCCTTCAGCACCTTCAGTCCTCTTTGGTATTGTAACTCTTGGTGCATCCCTGTGTCTGTGCAGGACATAAGGTGGCATCAAATTTCTTGTCTTGGAATCTTCATCTACTTGTGGGAGTGGTGATGAAGGTGTTGATGCCTTTTCCTTTCACTTTTTGTTACTGGTGTGTTTTCCCCATTTGGTTTCAGAAGGGCCTGGTCTATATTTTCCAGCTGGATTACCAGCATTCTGATCTACTCCTGGATTAGGCTGTTCAACAACTGGTGCTATTTGTTGAGAGATTGGTGGCCCTTCCGCATGCGGTGGGATATAACCAGTGGTGTATTCCATAACTAAGGTGGGTGATACAGGATCAAACTCAACTGTTCTTGTGCTGGAAATGGAAATGGCCATACCACAACCACACCAGTTCAACTCTCAAGGTTGTAGACAATAATAGCACTCTTATTTTGCATACAAGATGAAAGGATTCTTGGATATAACCCTTCCGCATACAATATTGGTGGCCCTTCCGCATGCAGTGGGATATAACCAGTGGTGTATTCCATAACTAAGGTGGGTGATACAGGATCAAACTCAACTGTGCTTGTGCTGGAAATGGAAATGACCATACTATGACCACACCAGTTCAACTCTCAAGGTTGTAGACAACAATAGCACTCTTATTTTGCATACAAGATGAAAGGATTCTTGGAAGAGAAGTATGATATTTTACCTCAACTTTCCCTATCCATTCTTATCATGCACGGATAATTAATCATGAAGGAATCCATCCTTTCAGGCCCAAGGGCGTACTACGAGCTTATTAATTAAATTTTTTGTGCTATTATGCCAATTTTTTGTCACTTTAAATGGTAGTTTTTTTCATAAATATAGATGTGACCAAAAATCTCGTTGTCGCTTTCTCTCCAACTTTGTGAATTTAATGATATCCAATTTATTTCCATCATTCACTTTTTTTTTCTTTTCATATGATCGGGTCGTAGTGATCAGGGTAGGGTGTCTCTGCGCACATACCAGCTCCTTCCACTACACGCATACCTTCTGATTCGAGTATGTTTATCTCAAGCCGATCATCATCATCCAGTTCTCCTATAATATTGTAACATTTCATCTAGTGGTGGACTGACATGCTACATTGATGGTAATTGGTAGCTGAGGCTGAGATTTATTCAAATATATTTTCCCTCATTATGTATAGCAAAACGTTGACTGTTGGATGTTCACTTATGAAATCAAATGTCTGGGTGAATCTTGTAACTAAAATTTCCCATTCGATAGTTCCTCTTTGCAGGTCCACTGACGTGCACCAATTCCTTGGTACCATTTCCAAAGTGTGGATGAATCAATGAACCCAATCATGTCGCATATATTCTTGTCATTTTTTGCGACAATTCTCAATATGTTCCACAAGATTTGTCAGTCTTGTATACTTTTGATCAGAGTAACCAATCTCTTCTCCAAATCTGATCTTCATTAATCTTTTACATTGTGACCATTCAAATATAGAATATTTATGTGTACCCCACCATCTTACAGGTGTAGCTTTCAACATAAAGTCCAAGGCATACAATTCTTGCGATTCTGTAACTTTTTCTTCAAACTACACCGAAAAAGATGGAAGGTTGGGTAATCCTTCATATGTAGGCAACTTTCTTGCATCAACTCCTACCCTTTGGATAGATCTTGTGATTCTTGCGCATATCCTCATGGAGACTTCATTTAACATGTTCAACTGATTTTCTAGGGCATCACCTGAATCGAATGTGAAAGAACTTACACTTCGCCAACTCAGTTTTCCATCAGTTGTTGGATTGATATAATCTTCTTTTTAAGACATGATATTATACAACTAATCAGAGGTAATGCCTTGACCTTCACTATTTACTAACTCGACATATATCTTCCCTTCAAGTGGATCAATTGGCACAACCACCCTTAGTTCAAAATATTCAAATGATAAGATCCTTTTCTTGAAATTTATAATGGTTTGGTTGTCTATTGCCCAATTGATTCCCATAAGTGCAAGGTATGGATTTGTGTCATCGAAAATGTCTATTACTTCAAAGTCTACATATTTTCTTAAGCCTTTGACTTCTACAGGTACTTGAGTTAACCAATTGGTAGAACCTTCAATTAGTTTGCAAGCCTTAATTGAATGGGAGACCATTCAAGTCATGGTTTATTCATGCTCACCCATGTTTGTCTTGTCAATATGTTAACATCCGAGCCCAAATCTAATATGATATAATCCATATCATAGCCTCCTATATGTGCAGTAATTGGTAGGTCTTGACCTATTTTCAATCTTTTCCTTATATGGTTAACTCTTTTTTCAGGTTGCAGGTCATCTGGAGTTTCTTCTATTAGTGCTGTCATTTATGCGACAACATCTTTATCATTTATTCGTGCTAAACAAATTTTGAAAAATTCTTTAAGCTTACTAACCTTATTCATTGGTTGCTTCTTGATTAGCTGTCCAAATCGTTCGGGCATGGTATTGACTTGTCTAGATGTCGATGGTTGATTAGCATCAATACACTCTAGTTGTACATCCAACAATACTTCTTTCTCCTTCTGAACATCTAGCAGAGCTTTCTTCTATGCCACGGGTCTCACATGCAGTTGTCCTTATTGTGTATTCTGGTATGCACCTGTCACAACACCTCCTCTTGTAACCACAACAATATGAGGTTCTCTCTGCTGGAAATAAATCATCTGAATGTTCTGATTGGGGTTCAGACTTTGATTATGCATAGGATTGGGATTTATGACAGTTCAAGCCTTCCATTTCACAATTAGTTGCGGACACTGCTCAATAGTGTGATCAAATAATTTACAATATGTACATGTTTTTGTAGGACTTTAGAAATCTCGAGAAAAATGTCTTGGGTTCCCATAGTTATAACAAATGACTTAGCCTCTTCCACGGCCAAATCATCCTCCTCCTTATTGTTGTCCTCAGCCTCGAAAATTTCCACCCCCCTTTGCAGAGGGTATTGTTGTTTTTGTGGATACTGATTCTGCTGGTATTGCATTTGTGGGTACTGTGGTTGTTGATTTTATGGTGGTGGATATTGAGCAGGCTGATATTGAGGCTGCACTTGTTCATCTTTCATTTTCTCATCATTTTTCATTAAATAGGTATCCACTGTATTTTCCTGTAGGAGCTGAAGTGCTATGCAGTATTTTTCACCATGACCTACTAATTTACAAAATTTACAATACAGACTAGCTGGTGCACTTAGAATATTCCGTAAATACATACATTCTTCGGACTTGTGGCCCATAGTCTGGAATATTCTACACAAAGGCATCCCTTGGTTACTTATCGGGTTTGGCGCTCCTGCTGCGACATAGTTCATGAGAACCAAGAAATTGTATTTTTGGTTTCTGTTAGTTCTGCATCTTGTACACCATATTTCTTCTTGAAATTCCTTGCCTATCTTAATTTCCTAATGATGCACCGTTCTAAAGGCTATCTTATGAATGTCTTCATCCTTGATTCTCACTTGATGGTAACCAGACCTCAAGTCAATCTTGGAAAATACCTATTCTCCTCTCATTTGATCAAAGAGGTCATCAATCCTAGGAAAAGGATATTTATTCTTCACAGTGACATTGTTCAGCTGTCTGTAATCAATACACAACTTGAGTGTACCATCTTTCTTATTTACAAACAGAACTGGTGCTCCCCAAGGAAACACACTCGTCCTGATATACTTCTTTTCCATCAACTCTTGCAGTTGCATCTTCAGCTCTAGCATTTCCGATGTACTCATTATATAGGGTGTTTTGGATACTGCCGCTACTCCTGACACAAGTTCAATTGTGAAATCAATCTCCCTCTTTGGAGGAAGCCCTGGAATCTCATTAGGAAACACATCCCTAAATTCCTGTAACACCCGATAGTCCTCCAACCTAGGAGTTTCATCCTCTGTTGCCTCCAAAATATGAGCTGCATACAACTGGAAACCTTTCCTACATAAATTCTTCAACTGCATTGTTGAAATCTACCTCACAGAAATCACCTTTGGAATACCTCTTACCAGTACTGGGTTCCCTTCTTCATCCATGCATTCAAAAGTCTTATTGTAACAGTCAAGCTTTACCCTGTGAGCTTCTAACCAATCCATTCCAATGAGAACATCATAGGAACCAAGTGGTATAACATTCAGATCTACACAAGTGACTCATCCATTCATGACCAATGGAAATTTCTCTACCACTTCTCTAACCTTTCTCTTAGTTCTAGTGGCTAGCTGAACTAACCAATATTTGATATGCTTTACTTTATTAAAAGCACAAATTTCCACTACTCTAGGGGTAATGTAACTGTGAGTAGAACCAGGGTCAATCAAAATAGAAACAGATTGCTCAACAATATTACATGCAACTTCAACCATAGTTGACTGGTGATCTTCCTGGTGGTCCTCCAGTACTACATAAATCCTAGGGACGTCCCTTGCTACTTGACCCACTGTTTATGCTTCTTGCATGTTGTAAGTTGGCCTGGCACTCTCATTCTTGAGTGGACAATTCCTGCACATGTGGGGTCCTCCACATTTCCCGCATTGGAGAGGTTCTTTGTTATGCTGTGCATCTCTAGAATTTTCTCCCATCACTCTGGCTGGCTGCTTCTCAGCTTGTCATGGTTGCTTCTACTAATTCCTGAAGTTAGAAGGTTTGAAACCTTTCTTCTTTTGGTCAGACTTTTCATTCTTCTTATCCTTCCATGTCTTATGATAATCAAATTTACCTTTTCTTTTCTCATAGCAATACTTAGCCTTCCTTATTTCTTCTTCAATACTTCTAGGTTCATAAAACTCAATTCTGTCTTTGTAATACTGAGGCAATCCACTTAGGAAATGTTGGATCTTCACTTTCTCATATTTGATATACCTGACATACCTCAATATTTCCAAGAACGTATTTGCATACTCTTCCATAGTCTGTTGTCCCAATCTCAGCTCATGGAATTCTTTAATCTTATCATCATAGTACCTGTTAGAGAGGTACTTCTTCTTGAAGTATTTCTTGAATTGTTTCCACACATAGTATTCTTTCATTAACCTTCTTTACTTGTTTGTGGTGTTCCCACCATATGGATGCTATTCCAGTCAAATTGAATATGGCTACCCTTGATTTCATATTTTTGGAGTAGTCTTGAACTTGGAAATACTTCCTCATCCCAAGAAGCCAAGCCTTAGCTTCTTGACTAGTCTTGACCTCACCATTAAAAGTAGGAGGCCTTTCCCTTTTGAATTCATCTCATGAATTGTTCTTGTAACGTCTCCTCCTCTTATTCCTACGAGATGGAGATCTTGAATCTCCACTGGGTTTTTTAGAATCAACTGACCCACTGGTATTCCATTCTAGAGTATTCCTTCTGTCCCTGGAATCCCTCCAGGAAACATGGGACCTTTTACGGGAATCTCCCCTAGCGCTACTCTTACTTCTTTCTGGATTAGCTGTCTGATGCCTAGAGTTTATATGTCCCTGGATGTCTATCAAACTATGCAGTATAGCTGCATTTATATGATTTTAATCTTCTTGAGCCTTAAGCATCCTTTCATTGTCTTCTCTGCAACTTTGCAAATCCACCCTTAGGCTCGTCATGGTGGCTGCAAAATCTAGGGGAGTATCTTGAAATCTTCTCCCATTGGACTCTATCTCGTCATTTCCAACTTTGACATTTTCTCCCATAGCATCTTCCTCAAACTCATAGGGGTCCTGTGCATCATTCATGTCATCAATTCTCATCTTGGCCCAACCAAGAACGAATTTCTAAAAACTGCTCTATGCCGAATGTTGCCTCTGAAGGTGACTATAATTCTGCACAATGTGTTAATAAACACAACTGTCGGTTGCATAACAATCTCATGAATTCATAATTACTTGCCTACATTTGGAAAATACTAGATTTACAGCTTTGTCAAAACACATAATTTTTTTTTCACCAAGAAAGACGGTCTTAAGGGGACGATGGGGGTCAAGGGGGATTGCCCTCATTTTTTTTTTGTAAATATTTGATTTTCATGCAATATGGCACATAATATCACTGCAGTTTTTCACCCTTTCGACACCACTAAATCTTATTGGAATCCTGATTTTCTACTGAAAAAAATTCCCACTAAAAAACTCAGATTTTTTTCCATCCGATCTGATCCCTTCCAAACAAGTCATCCGATGTATCAGGTCACTAGTTGACAACTCTTTTGAAACCTTATCGGGTGAGTCTTCATTTCTCTTTTGATGCCTTATCGGATCAATCTTTCTTTTCCTTTCGATGTTTTGGCTCGATCTTTCTCTGTCTTCCGACGCACATCGGATCGATCTTCCTTTGCCTTCCGACGCACATCGGGTCTATCTTCATTTATCTTTTGATGCACATCGGGTCAATCTTCATTTATCTTTTGATGCACATCAGGTTGATCTTCATTTGTATTTTGATGCACATTAGGTCGATCTTCATTTGTCTTCCAATGCACATAAAAAAAACTTCTTCTGAGATGCCTATACTTAGAAAAAAATTCAATTTTTTCTTCTCTTCTTCCTCCTTCGACCTCTGTGTCAGCTCCCTTCTGGAGAGCCTTGCCGACACCTCAACTCTTCCTAGCTAAGGCCTTCGAATCCTCCTACCTGAGACCTTCGGCTCCTCCTAGCTGAGACCTTCGACAAAATTTCAAAATTAGAAAATTTTTGTAAATTTTCTCTCTGCTTGGTTTCCTTGTCGGATGGACTCAGCTCAAGTCATCCAATGTATCGGATGGAATTCCACCTAAGTCATCTGACGTATCAGATGGACTTCAACCTAAGTCATCCGATATTTTCCATACTTTGAATTTTTTTTGAAACTTTGAAACTCTCCCCGGTTTTCACATTTTTCCTCTGCTGGGAAGAGGTAACCTTGCCTCTGTCATTGTTTCTTCATGGCCCATTGAGGCCCATGCTGCAACTGAGCTCTAATACCATACTGTAACATCCCTGACCCTCCGACCAGTGAAGAGGACGCTACCATAATCCTATCTATCTGGGAAACTAGTCCCATGAACATACACATAAAAATTGAAATTCTTTGAACTAAAACATGCATACATTATTACCATGCAATGGAAGCAAAACCATGCATTCAAGCATTCAACATGTTCATTGTAATTCATTATCAAATGTAATTGCAGGGATTTAAACACAAGACTAATTATCTTATGAAGAAGAATGCCCCATAACCAGCTATGTCACTACAACATTCCACCCAACCATAGGCCAGTGTGCTCCTTCATCTCTCAACAACACTGCCACCCCCGAGCTGGGCATGATTACCACAAAAAATAAGGAAACTAAGAAGGATCATACATAGCCAAAGATATGTCAAACGTCAGTCAAGCCAACACGGTTGGGTTTATCGGACCGAGAGTAAACAACAACACATAACCAAGCCAGCAAGTTGGGTTTATCAGGTTATCAGGAGATGGAAGCACTGTATGCTAAGCTAGTGGGCTCACTGAAGATCTAAGGATTCCTTCACTAGAACTAGCTTGACTCCTAAGACATCCACACACACCCAACACAAGGAATCGTTCCCTTCTCTATTGTACAGTCCCTCAGGACATGACTTCCCTTCTAGTGCTATTTAGGGCATGTAGAGAAGAGAGCCATCCCTCTAGCTTTGTCTATGAGGCTCCTGCAAAACACTAGGTTTGTCAAGTAGACTCCTTTCCATTCCTACAAAGTCCAAAGACTAATCCACTGTGCACACACAACAAAAAAAACCATTCATAGCTCTGGGGTTTAAAATAAAACACCACAGAACAAAACCAAGATGACAATTTGGGTAATACACAACTTAGATTGAGTAATTCGACTCCAGAGTCATTCTTGGCCCTATCATGGCCAAAATGGCTCAACAACAACCCCCAACAACCCAAAATTCATGGGGGAACCCAACAACAATTTCTTAGTTGCGTGAGGAAAGGAATGCAACCTGCGTGAAGGTGAATTCACATGTCCAGACCCAGAACGTGAAGAGAACTACACACATCAAAATCCCAAAAACGAAATTTACCCACAGTAAACTTCCATCCATTTGAGATAGATCCCAATGTGGATTTCTGTTGATGAGGGAAAACGTCTAGGGCCCAAAATCGTGAATGAGAACTACACACAGCAAAATCGTGAGGGTAAGGTAGCTCTCTCAGTTCTCTGTGTGAGGAAAAATGAAGAATGGGGGTCGTGGTCTCTTCTTGCCCACATGAGGGTGAATGAGATCCCTAGTGGAGTGTGTGTGTGGGAAAGGAGTGATAGTCCTACCACACACCATTGTCCATGCAATAACTTCCCCAACTAACATCAGAGGATTTAATTTGGTAGTTGAGACAAGAATAAGACAAAAAGGTTGTTGAATGAGACAATGGGTAAAGGGTGAGTAAGATAAAAGATAGGTGACAACTAAATGGGTTTATCAATTGACACTTGGATTTTCCCTAGTGGCCCCAAAGGTTAATTATTTCCCCCCTCCTTATCCTTAGGAAAATCATGCCCTTTGCATTATGGTTGCATTGACATAGCTAGTTGTGGGTATTGTAATTAAAATGCATATTTACATTATGCTAAGATTATAATGTGCCAGATAGCATGATATACCATCGTCAATGATTTTAATCATCAGAACATAAAAACAATAATCCATGGTGGGGATTTTTGCCGTATCTCCACACCACGATTAATTACAATATATACATCATATACATTTAATGCAAATGGGGTCAAAACCAGGGTGTTACAACAACTCCAACTGACACTATGGAAAATTTCATGTACCCGTCAAGCTTACGACCTCACAGAGTCATGATCATCTATTCTCATCCTAGATCTGTCATGATCATTTGTTCTCATCCTGGATCTGTTGCACAGTCCACCCAACTTCACATAGGAAGCAATGTTTTTCTGAGTCCTACAACTCATTTCCATTGAATATTGGTAACTTAATGTCATCTCCAGCCATTGTATTTACTGCTAGTACACTTGAAACACAATTTTGGCTACCCAGACTCCCCTGTCTGCTATTTACAATGTTAGTAATACTTGTATTTACAAATGCACTTGGAGATAAGTATATATATCTTACCTTTGGTAATGTGTGCGGTGATATAGGCATGTTGTAACCACGTTCTCGATATAGAGCTTCGATTGACTCTTCTGATTCTTTTTTTCGTTCAGAGATCGACTGATATTATTCTTCCTCATTCCAATACCCTTTTTCTACGTATGATGCAAGCTTGTATATTTGTTCTTCTCTATTCGTGCTGCAAATCCCTCTTCCTAATATAGTCTTTCTTCTCTTACCAGATCTAAATATTCTATCGCTTCTTAAAAATTATGACTCTAGTTCAGTTCCACTATCTCGTAGGATCATTTCACTTCAGGGTGCATCATTTTTCATAGATTTCTGCTGAGACATACCCACTCTATTTATACACACTCTTGTCACATTCACAGAATACCCTTTTCACATATAATCATTTTTTCCACATCTTTAAAGATGACAGATATCTACCACGTGGTCCTTAAAAAAAATTCTGCTCTGCCTCACTGTGTGAGGTTATTGTGTCAACAAAAAAATCAGTAATGTATCCCTCTAAGATAATTTCTATACAAAAGTCCACAACCCTCAACACAGTGTTACTTACTCCTTCCATTCACTCAATCAACTGAGGAAGGATTCCACTCCCTCGGTTATCCTCCTTGAAAATTTCTTTGTTGGGTTGCCAACCGAGACAACCACTCATGCAACACAATGGGAAACTTAGAAAATAAAATCTCATGGATTTTTGTAGAGATGTACCGACCCAAACACTATGTTGGGTTCCACCAAGATCCTTCACTTTCTTTTCATGCGAATTCTAACTCTTTGAACTCCACCCAATCTCAAATATTCAGTTTCGTTGGTTTCCACAACATATCCCTCACAAAAATGATTTGGGTCCTAGAAACAAAACCATTTGTTGGATTTTCTCCCTCCTCTAAGTTTCTTGAACCAGGTTTAGTCCCTTCTTCTCATCACAACAAAGCACAAAATATTAGCCTGACAGAGTAGAGCTCAGTCGACACCTCCTGCGACGTAGATGCAGTCTCACCCAAGATATCTCAAAATGGATGGGTAACTGCAAGAACCACGTTTTTGCATTTAGGTGGGGCATTTCTAGTACCTTGGCCCTTTTACCAAGGATCTCAACGAAGATCCTGGGTGTATTATTTGTGTTTACTATGATCCAATAGTTAGGTCGCAACCCAATTTCTCTTATCCACCCTATTATATCAACAGTTGTTGTGTAACATAATCATATCAAACTAATACAATGTGGCTGCTATACATATATTCATATGTAATAAAATATATAATCATTCATTCAATGCAACATTTACACAATTAAATCAAACACATTCAATATTCATACATATACACAGAATATAACATGGAAACCCATTCGGGAAAAAACCACAAGGTGCTCTTCATCTGGAATGAGGAAAGATAGGCACCTTTCATCTGTTCTCTAAGTTGTAGACTCTGTTCTAGATCATCTTCTCTATCTTTATAGGCTCTTTCACCCTCTCATTCTCTATGATCTTCTCTCTGATCTCTTCCTACTTTTCTCTACTAATGATCCACACACACCTTGGATCAACTCAACCTTTCCTACTCTTCTGCACACTCAACTACATATTATTTGTTTAATCAAAGTATAACTTCAGAGTGTAACAATTTATAGCTAACTGTAGAGAGGCTAAACCACATATAACTTGGGTTACTTCTTTTATAGCCTCATTACAGACTCGATATAGATTCAATACATACTCGATACAGACTCAATACATACTCGATACAGACTCATTACTGACTAGATACAGACTCATTATAGACTTGTTTTCGGTCACTTTCTCATCTTAATTCCTATATACAGCCAACATGCCATCTTTCCTATTCTAGTAACACCTAACATGAGGCACTAAATAACTAACTTACATAGATTCCTTCACGCGTACGGTTTCCACTGAATCTAGAAAAACTCGTACCCACGATAATTAAGGCCTGTCACTTTCTAAGCATTACAACTTCCTGTCATTTTCTAGCCGTTATGTTGCTTGCACACCTTCTGCTACTGATATTCTGTCATACCTTACCTTGTCTCACTCCTTCCTTCATTCCTGGCTTCCTTTTCTGGTGCAACTTCCTCTTCTATCGCCTCTTCCTCTTCTTCTTCCTTCCTTTCACTGCCTTTGTCACAACTTCATTTCTCTTCTTGTTTTTCTTTCACTACTTCTGTCGTAGCTCCTTATTCTTCTCTTTTAGATCTTATACCTTACTATCCCTAGTCCCAACAAGAAAAAAGATATAAATTTTGTTTAAAAACCTTATTCTTTTTATTGAAAAAGAAAAACAATGACGTTGCATTAATTTCCAAACTAAACATGCAACTTTTTTTATTTATATATATTTTTTCCTATTCTACCTAAGAAGAAAGAAAACATTTCTATTCAAGTATATGAACTCTTCCAATGTAACCAAGTGCAAATCAAGATGAAAAATATACCTTTATCCACATATGAAAAGTTTTTTGTAGTGATTACCTGGATATGGAAAATGACCAGACTTACTTGTTTCTACATCAGAAGGCGTTGAAGGAAGGAATGGTATTGTGGTCGAGTTACCACTTGGAACTAGCTTTCGATGTAGTCTTGACACTCACCTTCCTTCATCATGTTATGAAGACCTATGTCTCTTGGATTATTTATTTCTTTAATACATGTCAGATCTATTGTCATGCATGTCGAGAACTCCTCAATTTTAGATTTCTATCCATCGAATGTAGTCCCCAATTTGACAATTTCCTCTGCAATTTGGAAAGGAATTTCTTTTTGTGGTTCTTGGCACTTTGGTTCATTTTTTTGTGTCAGGAGGGTTAGATAAAATCTCAACTTCTATCAGGATCTGTTATACCCGACGATAAGAATTTCCAACTGTTGCTAGGATTTGAGAAAGTTTTCCCAAATTTATGGTCACCTATGAATCCATTTTATGGGTTGTTTTATTCCCGTTTTGTGCAAGTATTAGTGTCCGGGGTTATTACAACACCCAATATATATATATATATATATATATATATATATATATATATATATAGTTAAATTATTGTAACTTCGGAAGATATTCCGGTCATGTAAGAGTCATTTAAAGAATCAATGTAAACCTATAGATGTAAGTCAGGTCAATAGTACCTAAGTGTCATTATAATAAATATTATTTTTGGTGTCTTGCTAGACAATTCAACCCTATACGTCCTAGTTAAAGTAAAGTGAGAAATATAAATAAGGAGGCACTCCCCTTCATTTATACACGCCCACTCATCAAAGTTTGCAAGAGAGAGAAGAACAAGTGTGCCGGAAAGAAGAGAGAAGCAATTGTTTGGGTTTTACACGGCTCTGGTTGATTTCTATATTGAGGAATATTTGTGGGGTTTTATCCCTTGTGGTTTCCTCGAGGAAAATATTTGTGTTCTTTGTGTTACTGTGCTTGTTTTTCTTTCATTGATCCTACTAATGAAAATTGTTTTACGATATCATCTAAGCAATTAAGCAAATTAACATGGCATCAGAGCCACCCTAAAAGGAGACGCTACATAGATAGGATTTGTTACTCCAAAAAATTCCCTTGATAGATTAACCAGAAAAGATGACTCACTCAACTCACCCCATAAGGGTGCATATTTCTATGAAAATAGAACTGAATTCCAAGAAGTTTCAGTTTTGGACCAGACACTACTGCTGGGAAGAACTAGGGCTTCAGTTTCCTGAGACTCCATCATCAATATTAGGAAAAGAAAGATATAGTCTAGATCTCCCTGGGAAGGCACGTATTTTCCATCACTCAACCCTACTAGTGATCCTAACTGAAAAATTAGGGTTTCTACATCAAACCCTAGTTCATCTCGAAGAAGGTCAGCTAGAATTTGTATTCATCAAGTAAGTACTACTTATTATAATTCCATTTGAAGTTCTCATTATGTTAAAATATGACAAAGAGTACCAATCTAGATGAGAAGATTGGGGGTGGTGAAAAATTCAGAGCATGGAAGTATAAGATCATGTTAATCCTAGAAGAAAATGATCTATAAGGATTTATAAAGGAGGAAGTGGCAGAACCAGAAAAACCTGAAGCTAAGTCCAAATACAAGAAGGATATGACCAAGGCTAAGAGGATAATATATGACTCCATCAAAGATAACTTGATTCCTCAAGTATCCTAAAGCAGGACACCCAAAAAAATGTTTGATGCTCTATCCAACTTATTTGAAGGAAGAAAGTTCAATATAAAGATGACCTTGAGGAATCACCTCAAAAGTGTAAGGGATCAAAAGGCAGAAACTATGCAATCATATTTCACAATAGTAGCTCAAATCAAGGAGCAGTTGGAAGCTATTGGTGATATGGTTGAAGAAGCATAAATTTTAGTGACCACCTTGAATGGTATTCCAAGATATTGGGAATCCTTTATCTAAGGAATCTGTTCAAGAAGAAGGATAACCAAGTTTTGATAGTTATGGGAAGAATGTGTTAAAAAATAAGAAACAATAAAATCCAAATAAGAGAAGCTAAATGAAGATGAGGGTCAATCTTTGGCAGTCCATACCAAAGGAAATAATAAGAGAAAGAGTTATGACCATCCTCCTAGAAAGACATAAGGGAATAAGAAGTCCAAGAAAGACTTCTCAAATTATGATTTCTCCACTTGTCATAATATGGGACCCATTGTTATAAATTGTCCCGTGAAGGTAGAATGATTTAAGAAGAAGAAAATATTTCAGGCCATGCTGCTGAACACAATGATCAAGAAGATGAGGAAAGAGCTAAGGAAAATGAATATTTATGTGAAGAATATGTCTTGATATCTGCACTCACAGGTTCATTCTCACAAAGGAATGACACATGTCTAGTAGATAGTGGTGCCTCCAAGCTCATGATAGGTTACACGGGCTCACTCTTATTTCTTCTACAAAAGGATTCCCCAAACAAATTAATTATTGGAGATGATTACCAATATCCCATCAAAGGTGTGGGAGAATCCTCCTATAAGGAGGACTCTAGAAAATCAATGAAAATGAAGGATGTCCTATATGCACCAAGACTAAAGAAGAACCTTCTTTTTATCTCAGCCTTAGATAAGAATGGGTTCAGAGTTGCTTTTGTGGATGGATAAGTTCTCATGTGGACAAAAGGAAAAAATATAGATGATGCAATAGTTATTGGAATTGAAGAAGGAGGAATCAACATATTAAATGGACATGTAGATTCAGAATTTATGACTAGTACCATTGTTATAGAGAGAAACTTCCTATGGCTTGGGGTGTACCACAACAGACTGAATGACACCAGAAATCAATCCTTTCCAATATGCAAGAGAAATAAAGACATCTAACACTAAGGGATATGAATCGTACCTTTTTCCAGACGGTTGATGTAGATCCAGGTTGAGCTTTTCCAATCATGCTTGTATTCCCAATTCACTCTCAACAAAAACAAACAAGAAAAACATGCTATTTATTCAAGTGTTAGGCCTACTCTAGAATATATAATTAATCATTTATAAGCAAATAAATACATCCATCCATAAAATATTCATATTTATGCACATGTATTGGACATGAAATGTATATTTCTATTAATCAAAATAGAGATACAATAGTGACAACCTCTGTCGGCACTTCTTCGAACCCAAGAAACCAAGTCCTCCACCTAGGCCTCCACCACTTCAATCCTCCATATCTCAATGGAAATCTTGGGAAGAGCAGCACTGTGTGCTCCAAAGGGACAAAGGGGTGCAAACCCAATCATAACAAGTGAAGCAAAAATGGACTATAGTTTTCTTGCTCTCAATTTTTTCCTCCTTCAATGTATCTACGAGGATCAATATAAAACACTCCAAATAGGCAATGGAGGTTCGATTCTGAGCATTCTCAAGGCATATGGAAGGCCAAGAGTCAATATATTCAGGACTCTATGAGGAAAACTCCAAAAACTTTTGAATTTATGCACAATTCTCTATGTATGCAAGTTTTGGCTCAAAAGTTGTGTATACACGTGAGTATAGCTTTAAAAGTCATGTATAGGCATAAACAAGTGTTTTTTTGCGATAATCTTGGGACATCAAAGTATAATATGGGAAACGGGGGTCCAAGGATTCTACAGAGGGACATGGAAAGCCATAAATATGTGATCAACCAGGTGTGGTAAAATCAGCTATAACAGATGCCCCCTAATGTGTGAGGTCAGAGGGGTAACATGATGGCCGAAATACATTATATCCATCCCAGAAGTGGAGTAATGAAGACCTAGGTGTAAGAGCCAACCACTCATCAGTACAATACAATGATCAATATATGGGTATGACTACAAATATACATATAGCAGTTCGAGATACATAAGAGTACAGTGGCCATGAATATGAATGATATAAAAATGGCATGTGTGGTCATCGCCACATACAATATACAATGAATCAAGATCTCCATAATGGATGAAGATATATCATATACAGTGGAATATGGTCACAAGAGTTCACATCTCATGAATACTGGCATGATCAAGGACATAACATATATGGAATGCCACCAATATTGGAGGTCCTCTACGCAGACTGCTATGAGTATATGTACTACTCTATGAATAGATGTGTCAAGGTCGAACATAGTAGTCCATCATCTGATTACTGTTCATTGATGTATACCATTAACATATGTGAGATATCCCAACGATAATGATAATGGGAATCAAGGTACAAAGTGTAATCTAACAAGTGTGAGTAGATGTGTTTAGGTTGAAAAATTGAAAGAACCCATCGATCAGGGGACATTGATGTATTCCCAAAACTATCGATGGTGAGAGAACCTACCACTGATGACTGTAAATATCGAGGCACTCAAATGGACTCTAGAATACTATTCCAGAATAAATGATGTGAATTCGATGGAATGGAATCCGTTGGAAGGAGGGATTTAAGGCATCCCCCATCAACCAACATGAGGTACTCAACAATGCTGGATAATGTGGAAGAACTCAAATGAACAAGATGTGCACAAACCAGTAATTGTACTAGGAATGGCCGACATGCAAAGTCAAGATAACTAAGGAATGGCCAACTCAGGCTTAAACTTCCTTCAAAAAAGAGCATAAGGTGAATGGTGAATGAAGGTAGGAAACATGGAATTGATATGCAAACTGGGAAATCTTTGTGACACAAGAGGCATCGACAAAGAATCCATAGAGACTAGAATCATAACCAGTCAGTGGAGATAAACTTGGAGTAATGAGTACAACTTCTAAAGTCAAACTAACAACCCAACCAATGGATGTGATACACAGTGTTCTATTCTATGGAGAAATGACTCGACAGCTTCCAAAGATAATATCATTTCCCGTATGGCTTTTATGTTTTTTAATTTTTTGGACTTTTTTCAGATGTTGAAAATCTTGAAAAAGAATAAAATTGCTTTATTGTGTAAAACTAGGAGGAGACTAGTCTCAATAGAAACAAAAATAGTTACAAGCAGTAGAGCATACCTATGCTCAATGCAAGGAAGCATGTGCAGGATAAGGACACTCAAGGGAAGTTCTCCTCTCGGTAAAGGGTGATCAAGCTGTAAAGGATATGTAAAAAGGCTCTACTTGGATAGGATTGAGAAAAGCTTGGGCTACATGGCTTATAACTCCAAAGTGGGGATCTGACATAAAGCTCAATAAGGCAAGCAAAACTCATGAAATGCAATCACAACTTGATATAAAAGGGAGACCTTGTGGGGAATGGCCAGCATAAAGTTCAAGAGGAGTATGAAGCTCTTGCTCAACAACATGGTGGGACTATAAGGGACTCCAAAAACCTAAAGGAGAAATCTCAGCATGGGAACCAAATGAAAAAGAGGATATAACTAGGGTGCCCATGTATAGGAAATCTCTATCACTCACACAACGTCACTTCTAGTAGTAGTATGAAGGTTTCGTGACATCACGAAGCGGGTTTGTACCTAAGGTCAATATGGAATGGTCATAAGGTATTGCATAAATGCAAGTAGATGTGAAATACTAACCTATATGCCTCAAGATTATACCTTTGATAGGCACAAATGGGTCAAAGTCTCGATCAAAATTCACTCAAATCAGGTCCCTACATCAAACATTAGGCCAAAAGGTCAAAAAATGTCAATAATGGTCCAAACTATATAAAAGTGGGTAAAAATTTCAAATTGTTTTCTATAAAATAGTGAAAAAATATTTTTTTCATACCATTTGGAATTTTACCCCACATAGTGTTTTTGAACCAAAAATTTGAGAAGCTGATTCCAGGAGCCACAATCCACTAAATCACAAACCGCTTAGACCAGGTAAATCCTCATGCCCTACTCATTCATTTCAATACTTTTATTTTGATTTTTCATGGTCAAATTTTTATTTTATGCCATGCCAAAAAAGGCAATTTAAGCCCATGAAGAAAATCAACTAATACAGGGCTCAACATACACGAAAAATCCTTTGATTCCCGTGTATGTATGCAACTGTTTTCAAAACAGCCAGATATAAGGCCACGATTAACATTTTTAAGGACAAAGACTAATGAAACCTCAAATTTTTTGTGCAAGATGGTTATTGAGTGGCGTGAATACGAGCATGAAGACGTTGACAGGGCTGTGCAAGGTGATTTATTGGCCCAAAAAGATTTGAGGGCTTGTGGTTTGTACAAATTCTGGCGTCTTGGTAGCTTAAGAGAAAAATGAAGACTACCCCAAATGCTGGTAGACTATTGGGATCCTGATACGAAGACATTCCAGCTGGATATGATGCCCCTCAGACTAGAGGTTGAGGATATATAATTCATTATAGGACTCTCCCGCAGAGGAGAAGTAGTCAACCTATGAGCTCGTGGGCTAGAAGGTGACATCACAATAGAGGAATATATTACAGTGTACTGCCTCCCTGATACGAAAAAGGTTGGGAGTCAGATCCCAATGAACTTGATCCAGAACCTAGGGCTAAAGGCCATACTATTGGTACTTAGTAGGATTGTAGGACTGGCATCCCTACATAAGGCATCTAGACCATTGATCTATTATGCAGTGGAATGAATGAAGCCCACCATGAATGATTGGAGTACCTCACTGCTGGGAAACATAAAACAACTATTGGCAGACTACAAGATGGGAAGGGTAAGAAAATTCAACTTTGCAAGCATCTTGAGTACCTTTTTCTTTGAGTGTGTACCGAGGCTAAGCCCAAGAGTGGAGATCAATCCTCATGGTTCTTAGGATCCAGCTCAACTACATTGGGTGAATGTGATATGGAGAATAGGAAGGGGATGAGTGGCCAACCCCTACCCAATAGACTTCTTCCTCTGGTGGCGCAGAAAAATCATTTCCATAGATGACTACACTAATGAGGGGATATAATTTCATAGAGACCTTGTGTATTCCTATTGTTGGAGACATTTACCACCATACACACTTATTTTGGTCAATTTGGCCTAGTTAAACAACTATCCTTAAGTTTTATTGACTTAATTGACATCAGAGGAGCACTGTATGACATCAACATGAGCACATCCATGCCTATCTTTAGTCAAGGAGGCCAACTAAGCCTTCTCCTTCATTCGGGGAGGCTAACTGGAGCACTTCGGGGGTGATCTGAGTGTCATAAATGCACTTAATTGCTAACTGATGGTTACAATCAGTTAAATAGAGTAGTGAAGGTTCCTCCATTCATTAAATTGATTATTTAATTAATATTTAATGAACTAGAGTCAACAAGGGTGCCTCCAACCACCTCTGATGGCCAGTTAGACTTCAATTAACCTCATTGGAGTTCATTGGAGTTAATGATGCACTACAACTTGTTGGTTGGCATGCTATGACATGTGTCTGAGCTATTGTTATACACCTGAATGGCACCTCTCCATCCGAGTGCCGACATCCCTCATGCTGGCACACAAAAGGACACTTATGGATAGAGGTTTTCCCAAAACACTATAGATTGGCTTGTCATGAAATACATTCTTTCACCATCCACCTAGTTACTTTGTCATTTGCCTATATTGAGATGTATTCACGACTATCATTTTATACAACTCACGTATCACTCGCGAGTCTCCTGTACAGCAAGTCGCGAATCCATGTATTCGTGGGTTGCGCTTATACATAGTCGCGAGTCATTCGTGGGTTGCTCTGCTACAGACCCGCGAATGTGTATCAACATTAAAACATAAAAAAACTCACGCTAATGGGAGATTAGTTAAGTTATTTAACTTAATTTCTTTAACTGCTGTAACCTCCCTAACCTTCGAGAACTGCCTTATTTCACCCATATAAATACAGGCCTTGGGGAGGGTGTCTTTTACTTACACTTGGAGAGCAAAGTTATGCTGGTGGAGTTTATACAGAAGTCTTTGGAGCAGTGAACTCAGAATCCTTTGGTTGCAGAGGAGTCCTTGTCTCAGGTGTTGGGTTGTATCTGAACTCTTTCCATTATTGATAATAAAGAGATTATTTCTTCCATATGTGTTTCATGTCTTGTGGCTTGATAAATGTTTATGCATATATATGTGATTTATCTAACCTGTTTATAAGTCTATGAATCATCTTGTATCTGGAAAATGTTTCTTGACAGGTGAAAGAGGAACAATCCTGAAGACTTTGGAAGTGGAACAGAGAAGAAGAAGCTTAGCAAGGATCGACCTTCGTTTAACAAGTAAGTCCTTTAATCTTCCTATTTCTTATTCTGTGCTTTAAGAGTCAATTTTCTGCAAGTAATTGAGTATGTTGGTAACCCCAGACCTTAGGTTATTAGGTGTATAATCCTGTACAATAGAACTGGCGACCATACTAGGGAGCCCGGACTGCTGTAGGTTGTTTTCTGTCCTCCTGACCAGTTTTGCTTGTGAGTCTGTTTGTGATTTTTATCCTGGTTCTTATTTACTTCAGCGTTTGAAAGTCCTGGGTTTTTTCTTGATTTTCTGAGAAATTTTTTATGCCCATTCACGAGTTGTCTTTCTAGACAGTCGCGAATACTACTGCGCATTCGTGGGTTGTTATACTAGACATTCGCGAGTCACTCGCGAGTTGTTCTTAGTGACAGTCGCGAATACTCCTGGAAGTGGGGATTTTTGAGATAAGTTTTGCTTGTTCTTCTCTTTGTTTGGTCCCTGTTTCTGAGTGGTATTTCTTTAAGAATGCTATGTTGTGAGTCTGAATACTGTTGGTGATCACATTTCCTTTCTTTTTCGGAAGCTCTTGAGTCTTTTTGCTTGGTTTATTTACTGCTTGCATACTGAAGTGTTTTGGCCTGTTTGGGTAGCGGGTTAAAGTGTCTTAGTCTAGATCAGTGATCAGGGTCTTGGGCTCAGTTTTTTCCAGTCTGTCTTCTGACAGTGGCTGGTTGTCACTTGCCTTTGTAAGTTTGCATTGATTTTTTTCATTGTTTTCACCCAAGCTAGGGTTCCTAGCCTTCCTTCATTGGTTGTCTTTTGGTCCTGTTAGCCTGTTTGCTTCAGCCTATTGCTTTTTTACAGTTTATAAGTGTCAAGTTTGCTCAAGCTTTGTGCATTGTAGATGCATAGTAGAGTTTTGATTATTTTTAAAAAGTGAAAAGAAAACATAGTTAAAGCTTTTGCATTGTAATTTTTGCATAAGTAGTGTTCATTTCAATTTAAAAATATTATATCAAAAAACTACAAAAACATAAGCTTAGTTTCTTTCATCGTAGCTTTCATTTCATCAATACATATATGCAAAAATTAAAAAGAAGTTTGTTTTTATGGTAATTTTGCTTTGAATGCACCTTTACTTTCATTTGTTTCTTGTTTGAGTCAAAATATCATACAGTATACCACTCCATTACCTCTTGAGTAAAGAACAGCCCTTTAAAATAAACGCATAAATTAAAATTTACTAGTAAGTTTTTATTTTTAGGGGCCTTTCACCTACTAGCTTAGGCTAGACTTGTGGGCTAGGGAGTGTAAACTTCCCACAAGTTATAAACTCAGACGTAGTGGACCTTTCTTTAGGGAAATCCTTGACTGTATCACTGTATCTGGGAAGCTCCTCTCAAACGGGAGTTAAGCACTAGGCCGAGTGGAGGCTTGGACAGAGGAGATAACCCTCCGAATCCTTGTCAAAATGTAACCCAAGACTTTTACGCATCTAGGGATTCTGTCCTAGAAATAGTTTCGGGCTCAGGTACCCTGCCCATGCGTACGAGTTCGGTTGATGACTGTCCCCCCAGACAGCTGGTATTGCCAAGGTAGCCTTTAGTCTCTTGTCTTTTAGGGTTCATACCTAGGTAAACCAGAAGGCTATTTCTGGTTCACCTTGAATGGGCTTAGAAGCTAACCCTTGTGGAAAGTGTAGGAGGGCAGTGGGTGGTTCCTCCACTTGTGCCTAAGAACCACCTCAAGGACGCCAAGTAATCGTTCATCGGCTTTCTTCAGGAAAGTATATCTTTCACCCTGGTTTGATTGCTTGAGACTCTAGGAAATTTTTAGTGTATGCTCTGTGGTTTTTCCTATGTTTAGTTGGCCTTAGGGTGTGATTTGTCAAATATTTAATTTTGGAGGACCAAATTGTTAGAAGGTCAAGAAGGTTGAGAAATATTCCTCCCATCACTGCATTGGAGCCTCCACCTTTACCTCAAAGGCGGAGATTAGACATAGAGGGTTCATTTGAACCTGTAGGAACAAGTGAAGTGCTTGGTGAACCAGAACTCATTGCTAACCGTTTCAATCTTGACACAGTTGAGATAGAAGAATTGCAGACTGACGAGTTTGCAAGAAATTTTAACTCCCCCTTGACTGACTTAAACGATCCTGTGGTCGTCGAGGTTAGGCCTTTTGATTCACCAGTGCTAGGTGTACCTGTGGGTAGAGTCATGTCTTCTATGGAAGAAAGTTCTTTTGTGTTTACCTCAACCATTCCGGTTGAAGGGGTGCTACCTCCCCCGGTCAGTACCCCTACATCTAGTTTGCCTTCTACACCTTTGACTCCAGCGAGCCGGGTGGTTCAACCACCAGTTCACTCAAACATAGGAGGTACTTCTGGTAACATGGTTGCTGGGATCCCCAGTATACCTACCATTCCTTCTTCCTTCCCTTACACTACCCAAAGTGGTCCGGTAGGATCCTCGGCTTATGTCCAAGGATTTCCTTGGAATGGGGGGCACATTCCCCCATCCAGTCCATACGTAGGTCCATCTCCTTCATATGTAGGAGTGCAGTTTGGGAGCAACACCTCTTACGGGCAGAGCTTCCAAACCCCTATTTTGGTCCCATACATGAGCTCTCCCTTTTCGTTGTTTAGCGGAGGGATACCTGCTCCAGTCTTTCAGACCCCTGCTTCTATGGGGACGGCCCGAAACACTTACACTGCACCTCCCACACAAAATATTGTGGCTTACGGATGGAATCCATTTCAAAGCAACCTTCCCACTTCACAACTGATGGCTAGGGGCAACCCCACTTTTACCCATGGGCATTCGGGGGCAGGTCCCTCGAATCCCCAAGTTGGCACATTTACTACCCCGGTTAGGCCCAAAATTCCTTTCCTGGCAACTTTAAACTTGCCAGACTTGTAAAAATTGATGAATGACCTGGTGAGGCATGACCCCTTGTGGCCACCTGTTCCCACCAAATTGCCCTCAAACATCCCTAAGTTCGAAGGTAAAGTTGGTGAATATCCTGGGGCACATGCCACCACTTTTCACTTATGGTGTTCTTCCAATTCGTTGAATGAGGATTCAATTAGATTGAGGCTATTCCAGAGGACCTTGACTGGTACGGCGGCTAAGTGGTATATCGAATTGCCTTCTGCTGCCTTTAGTAGTTTCTGGGATTTGGCTAGTGCTTTCCTTAGCCACTTTCAACTTCCGGTTCGATACGATTTCGGAACGGACTTGTTGTCTACTTTTAGACAAAACAAGGCTACCCACATCTTGGATCATATCCAAGAGTGGAGGAGGTGAAAGAGCCTTATCAAAGCCACCATTCCTCCTGATTTTCTATTAGAATGGTTCCTTAAATCACTGTTGCCATACATATCTAAGGATGTTTCCACATCAGGAGTAACGAATGAAGAAGAAGCCATACTCAGGGCCCAACAGTTAGACTTGATTTACTCACAGTCTGGGATCTTGTATGAGATCATCCCTGAGGCACCGAGGCCTTCGCACGAGGCGGAGAAGCCTAAGCCTGGACCCCACACCGAAGGTGTGGTTGGGTCTATCAACTCTCCCACCGTAGAGTCTTTAACTAAACAACTTCACCAGTTGTCTGTCAAACAGTCTACAGCGGAGGTAGCAAAGGCTTCCCCCTCTCCCCAAAATGAAAATGTTTTTGCGCAAACTTCTTCTAAGGGCAATCAACAACCCGGCGGGAAGAAGAAGAAAGGTAAGAAAGGAGAGGGAAACCAAAACAAGCCCAAACCTGCGAACAATGCTGATGGGGGAAAAAAAGAAAAGAAGAAGTTCAAGTTCCCTTTTAAGTTGTGCCAAGAGGACCACCTTACTCACCTTTGTCCCCTTATGGATCAAGCCCAGAAGCTGCTCAAATCTCAACAACCGGCTATCCTGAAGGACCCATTTCCCCAAGGACAGAACTCTGCTTCAGCTTCTAATGTAGCAGGGGGCACTCAAACTACCCTTGACCCTAATTATATCAACATGGTTCGATCTTAGACTTTGTTGCAAACCAGGAACAAAAACTATGAAACTGAGACTTCTGAGAAGGGTAAAACTGTAGTTGAACCTTCCAACCCTCTCACGATAGAAAAACCTACCGAAAATATGCCGAAGATACCGAAAGGTGTTTTCAAGAAGACTTTTCATAACCCTAATGCTAGGGCTACTTCGTGGTTGAAGACTTAGCTCAAACCCCGTGTGCAATGTCAGCTTTAGAGGTGTTACAGAGTTGTCCTGCCCAGCGGGATGCTCTCTTAGCAGCTTTAGGTAGCATGGATTCTTCGAGTCTCATGGCGAAATTCAATCTATTTGATGTCAAAATTCTCCTGCCTTACCATGTAGCCCTATCAATAGATGTCATCCATGGTGGTAAGACCATTGGAAGGGAAGTTGTTGATGAGGGAGCCTCTACATGTGTTATGTCCCTGGCCTGTTGGAAATCTCTTGGATCCCCAGAGCTGGTCCCATCAAACACTTTACTTACTGCTTTTGATGGAAGATCCTTCTGTCCTCATGGTATCCTGCCGGCTTTCGAGCTTAAATTGGCAGGCAAAGCAGTGTCTGTTGAAGTTGAAGTGATTGATGCTCCCTTGGACTATAATTTGCTTCTGGGAAGGAATTGGACTTATGCAATGTCTACTATTGCATCAGATGTTCTTCGTGTAGTGGTTTTTCCACATGAGGGCAAGTTGGTTACTGTTGACCAGCTTGATTTTACCCAAAAAGGCCTTTTAGAGTCTAAGGAATCCACTGTGCCATTGGTTGATCAGGTCAAACCTGCTGAACAGAGCCTGGGAGCTGGAATGTATGCATCATTGATGGGCACATTTGACCTTCCAGCCCCAGTGAACTACATTGGTTCTACTACTGTGGGGAAGTCCATCACTACGGTGGGTGATAGGACTGATCCTTGGGTCCTCCCAACTCCCCATGAACCAGAAGTTCCCTTATCAGCAGTAGAGGTAGCTTATCAAGCCATCGTTGAAGGTACTGCTGATGCCATTCCAGATCCTCTTTTAGTCTTGGATGATCTGGAAGAAGTCTATCTGCCCGCATGGGCGGAAAACTCTTTATATTCCATAGATTTCTTAGATACCATTTTTCCTTCCGATGAAGCTATTTTGGAAGCTATGAGTGGGTGTGATAAGATTTGTGAGGATCTTCATCATCAATCCTATTTTCTTCCAGATCTGAGCAAGATAGAAAACCAAGAGTTTAAGGTGAGACTGTCAGATGATATTGAGGTACCTATCAACCCTTTGCCTAGGGAAGGGGTGTTTGTTGAGGGGAATATGGCAAACATTTCCGCCACTATACCTATCAATATCTCTGTGAACCCAGATGTTGTGGAAAACATCTATATAGGTGCAAATTGCTCTCCGGAGGAGATTGCCATCTATACTGCCCTTTTCAAGGAATTCCGCGATATCTTTGCCTGGTCATATGAGGAGATGCCAGGCATTGATCCATCTATTGTCCAACATAAAATCCGAACCTATCCTGATGCCAAGCCAGTTCGACATAAATTACGCCCCGTGAACCCGTGTAAAGTGGCGGCTGTGAAGGCAGAAGTTGAGAAGCTCTTGAAAGCTGGTTTTATATATCCCATAGCTTTGACTGAATGGGTATCCAACCCTGTTCCTATTGATAAAAAGAAAGGGACTATTCGTGTTTGTACTGACTTTAGAGACCCCAATAAAGCCTATCCCAAGGATAAATACCCCACACCATTCATTGACCAGATCATAGATGCATGTGTGGGGAGTGAAGTGTTTTCGTTTATGGATGGTTTCTTCGGCTACAATCAAATCCAAATCAAACCGGAAGACCAACATAAAACTGCTTTCTTTTTCCCTTGGGGTACATTTGTGTATAGAAAAATGCCCTTTGGATTGAAAAATGCTGGGGCTACCTTTCAACGAGCCATGAAATTTGCTTTTCATGACATAAAAGCCATTGTTGAACCTTACCTTGATGACCTGCCTGCACATTCTCGCAAGAGGGTCCAACATCCAGACCATTTGAGGTTGATTTTTGAAAGATGCAGATACTATAAAATTTGCTTGAATCCCCACAAGTGTGTTTTCTGTGTCGAGTCGGGAAGATTACTCAGATTCATCGTATCCATTAGAGGCATCCAGGTGGATCCATTAAAAGTTGAGGCCATTGTAAATCTGCCTCCTCCTCGTTCTCTCAGGAAACTTCAAAGCCTGCAAGGAAAGTCCAAATTTCTTCGACGTTTTATCGTTAATTATGCCAAGATCACTAAAGGTTTCATGCACTTTCTCAAACGAGACACTCCTTTTGTATGGGATGAAACCGCACAACTTGCGTTCGAGGCATTGAAAAAAGCTTTGCTATCGGCTCCTTTGTTACACCCACCAGATTATTCTAGGGATTTTATATTATATCTGGCCGCGTCGGAGTCGACCATTGGGGTAGTGCTAGTTTAGGAGGAGGATAAGCTCATTGAGCATGTCATTTATTATCTTAGCCGTGCTTTGGCTGGACCTGAGCTTAGGTACTCCCACGTCAAGAAGTTAGCCTTAGCAGCTGTCTATGTTGTGTAGAGGTTGCGCCATTACATTACCACCACAGTAGTGGCGGATGTGAATTCTTTCCAATATGTTTTATCCCGACGGATTGTTGGGGGAAAATTCAACAAATGGATTGTCATTCTCCAGAGTTTGACTTGGATTTTCAATCCGCCAAGTCTAAAAAGTCCTTAGTTTTTGCTGAGCTAATAACAGAATTTCCCACTGAAGAAAATGTAGCGGTTGAGGATGACTCATTCCTAGATGAGCACATCTTCTTAATATCCACCTCTGATCCTTGGTATGGGGATATTCTTATATATCTCCAGACTTTGAAGTATCCTGCCGCTTACTCTAGGGAGGAACGACGTAAGTTACGCCTTCATGCCAAGAACTAACTCATTATAGGAGATACATTATATCGACAAGGGGTAGATTCCGTCTTGCGTCGCTGCCTTACTCATGAGGAAGCGGAGATTGTCCTAAATGATTCTCATAGTGGAGCATGTGGGGGTCATTTATCTGGGTTAGCAACGACCCAGAAGATTTTGTGTGCTGGTTATTTTTGGCCCACGATCTTTAAAGATTGTGTGGAAGCCATGAAATGCTGTCATCCATGTCAGCTTTACACCAGAAAAATGCGGTCGCATCCTGCTCCGTTATTTCTTGTTGTCTCAGTAGGCCCCTTCATGAAATGGGGGATCGATTATATGACATGCAACCTAGTCTCAGCTGGGGGGCATAAATACATCATTGTTTCCATTGACTATTTTACGAAATGGGCAGAGGCAATGCCTACTTTCAAAGATAACGGGGAAACTGCAGCTTTCTTTGTTTTCAATCAAATTATTGCAAGTTTTGGTATTCCCAAAGTGATTGTCACTGACCATGGCAGTCATTTTCAAAATAAAATGATGATGGAACTGACCACCATGCTCGGATTTCGACAAGAGCATTCTTCTCTATACTATCTGCAAGCAAATGGTCAAGTTGAGGCTGTAAACAAGACTTTGAAAACTATCCTTAAACGGACAATTGATACAACCCGTTCTAATTGGAATATCATGTTATATCCTGCTCTTTGGTCTTACTGAACTAATGTTAAGACTGCCACAGGTTATTCACCTTTCCAACTCGTTCATAGGGTGGAAGCAGTCACTCCGATTGAATGCGAAATCCTGTCCTTGCAGATAGCCATTCATGTGTTACCTGATACGACTGAGCTTGAAGAACGTCTAGTACATATAGAACACCTTGATGAGCAACATAGAGATGTGTTGACTGCCAATCAGGCTCATAAGAACAGGGTTAAATCTCAATATGATAAAACGGTCAAACCTAGGATTTTCTCTGAAGGGGAACTTGTCTTGCTTTGCGACCAAGATAAAGAACCTATGGGGGCAAGAAAATTCAAGGCTATGTGGTTAGGACCCTATGTCGTGTCAAAAGTTTTGAGTAAAGGCACATATGAATTAGTGGATTATGAAGGAATAAGCTTCCTGAGCCTAGAAATGGGCTCTACCTGAAGAAGTACTATGCTTAGGCTTAGCACTTTTTCTTGTATTTTAGTGTATGTATTTTTATGTACATTAGGTTGTCAGTTTTGTTTTTTATATTATCCGCTGGTTGTTGCAGATGTATTCCGAAATGTTTGTAGGTTTCGCTGATGGCGCCAGCCGTCACACTTGCAACCTGGCTTCGACAGCATGGGTTATCTATTCTCCCACAGGACAGCTTGTTGCCGCAGGTGGCACTTGTCTTGGTCCTGCTTCTAATAATGTTGCTGAGTATAGGGCTGTTATTGAGCTCCTATGGGATGCTTTGTCACGTGACATCACCCAACTTGAAGTTCATTTGGATTCTCAGTTGGTAGTTTCCCAGCTCAATCGAGCTTATCAGGTACGGAATCCTACCTTGTTACGTCAGTTCATGCAAATTCGTTTACTGGAAAGACATTTTGAAGTTATTACTTTCAATCATATTCCACGAAATCAAAATTCATTGACTGATGCATATGCTAATTATATTTTGGATTGGCATCTCACACACATTTCATAAAATATACAGCAAACATGTAAAGAACACTTGTAAATAAACCGACAACCAAAATATATATATATGTAAAATATCTGTCATAGATAGGTCGAGTCTGATCCGTAGATCCCATCATATACAAAATATACAAAATGTGGATCATCATCCATCAAAATTCCCTAGAACTAAGCTTGCCTGCCATGGCCACTAGGACCACCTTGGTCCCCGTGATCTCTAGGCACCCTGGCTTCCTCAGCCTCCTCGGTTTCGGCAGCCTCCACCGCATCTCTGTAGATAAGTACCGCTCTAGCTACTCGCCTGAACAGTCGTAGCCATATCGGTGGAACCCCTACTACAAACTCTTGCATGGCTGTAGGTATGTGCTCAATCCGTATCGTAGGTACTCGCTGGGTCAGCCTGGCCAGCTTCCCCTCTTGTACCCAAACCAATCCTGGGTCTCCTCCTACAACCGGTCGCATGAACATCCGTGGGTGCCCTTCAGGGCGGACTGGTCCAATATCTGCATTTTGACGCATGACTAGGATTAGGACTTGTACATATGTATATATTCTATCATTTGAAAATGATAAAAAATTAAAAAATCACTTACCCATCTCGCCCCATATTCCTCCTGGAGGGAGGACAAGGTTGGGATCACCTTGGAAATCCATCCCAGCGTATGGAAACTGCTCCAATGCCGGCAGCTGCCATTCCCACCATACATAAAAGTCATCATCGTAGACACTATGTACTATGTCTCCTCATCCTTGATGGAGGAAGATATCTCCCCACCGGCTTAGCCTTGGCTGACGTGTATGTTGGACCTGTAGTGGTATCGCAGGGCTCATAGCTGGTACCCTCTCGAAGAAGAACTCTACTAGTATGCTGGCATAGCCAAATTTTTTGCGTCTTCCTCTCCTATAGTCGGAAAGTTTCCTTTTCATGATGGGGAGCACTCCCGAGCACCAATCATAGAGGGAACCTCTAAAGCAATCAACTGCCACCCTCATTTGATTCCTGGTGGCCATATGCAACCATGATGATCCCGCAAGTCTCACAATAGTACTAGCTAGTACCTGGAGTGTGAAATCCTGGATGTCTGCAATAATAACACTGCTGCCCCTCTTTTGCGTACTTGGTGTACAGAACATGTCAACATAGTTTTGGACACTCAAGGGGTCTCTGCCCCTGCCAGTGCCCTCTAAGTTCACCGGTACCCCCCATTGTGATAACCTGGTTATGAAACATATATCCTCTACGGTAAGCTCCAAAGTCTCACCTTGAAGATTAAACATCCCCATGTCATGAACCCGGGTAGTTGACCATGAATTCTAGTAAGCGGACATTTGACCGCATGGGCGATGTGCAAAAGAACTTCAGCAGCCCGCAAGTTCTCAATGCTTGTATTACAGCCGCGCTTTGGAGCGCCGCATGATCCATTATTTCATGTTCTCTTTCCCTCCACTCCAGCACCATATTTTTCCTGGCAAATACACACAACTTGATTCAGTATTTCATCTTTAAAAATAAAAAATTGAGCCCAAATTTTGAGTTTTCACCCATCGCGCAGCATTCGCGACTGTCTAGTTAGGCAGCCCGCGAGTCATTCACAACTACCTAGTTTGACAACTCGTGAGTAAAACGCGTATTCGCGACTTTTACTCTTTGCAAACCGCGAATGCGCCCTTATGTAATTTGGGATGATGTAAAATACTGAATTAACCATTAATTTTGATATTTGTTTGGATCAAATTGAAGGGTTTAGGGTGTAGAGTTACCTGCAACTGACGGATTTGAATTCCGACGGTCCAATTGTCCACGGTAATCGATCAAAGATAGAGGGTAAACTTTCCTTTTTGGTCCAAAAAGTGCAAATGGTGAGAAATGCTTTAATTTTCAAGCTATTTATAGAAATAAAATTTCGTAAAGTGGGTCTTTTTGTATAGTTTGAAATGTCAATTGACTAATATCACCCTCTTTGTGCCTTGGAACATGTTTACCAACTTTTACAAAGTGTTGATGCTTCTATAGGGTGGTTTTTCTATCTCCAACTCATGTTGGCATCTTATCACTCCACATTAACCTTAGTATGCAATATTTTGCCATGGACTATGGTATCCTAAGCCATTAGTCCCTTGTCTCTACCATTGTTCTTCCGTGGCTAGGATCCTTATTTCATGAGTGTCATCTTATTATACCTTTGCCATCCTTTGGTACTCATGCCGTCACTATTTCAGGCCCAAGGGTTTCCTCATAGCTATTTTTCACGCCAAATAGAGCTTTATCTGAATCTCTTTTTACAAGCTATCCCTTTATAGGACTCCTCGACCTTATGGAGTTTCTTTAGGCCCAGGTCTGACTCCTTCAAAAAAGACTTGACTGCCGAGTTATCTTGTCCATTCAAGCTCGTTAAGAATATGTGAACGGGCATCCGCATTGGTGGTAGGTTATCTATTTTTCGGACCATGCGGAATAATACGAGAAAGGATCACTCTCTTTTCTTTTGAATTGAGAAGAGTATTCTCAGGTATAGGTTTATCACTTTTCTGGACTTGAGGGACTAAATTTACGAAAAAGGAACACCCGTTTTGAGCTTAGTTTTCTCTTTTTTCGTGCTCTGGACCTAAACATGAAAAAGATTCCGAGTGTACTTTGTGTCTTTGTCATGCTTGTTAAACACTAAAGAACAAAGCAATGAGTTTATTGTTGTAAGCCCCATTTCTCGTAACCAAATGGATCTTTCCGAGTGATCTTGCTTTCCTTCACACTCGTAAAACTCAAGCTATCTTATGCTGTTCTGGAAGGAGCGTTGGGTAGGTGGGAATTTAACCTTTTTTGGACCTCCCTGACTAAGTACGAAAAAGGTGCGCCTTTTCTTCTTCGGAAGTTAAGAGAGTTCTTCTGTGGTTTGTTTTATACTTTTTCGGCCTCAAGAGACTAAATTGGACGAAAAAGGACCCCCTGGAGTCTTCTTTGGATTTTTCAGACTCTCTAAATGTGAAAACACCGTTTGAGCATGTACTAGTTCGGGCTCATTAAATCCACGGATCAGTGTATCAAGCATTATTTTCCCATCTCTTCAAGCTTGTTAAAAAATGAAAGGGAACCGAGTTTACTTTCCTCGACTCGTTAACATTTAATAGGGAAAGTAAGGAAGAAGTTTTCTCTTATTTTCAGTAATGGCAGCATGTCGTCCTTGAACATAGCACTCTTTGCTTTCCGATATCCATGTTTCAGTATACAATTGTGTTCAACTATCACTTTGAGTTTATTACTCCTCCTCTTGTCCATTATACCTAGGGAATCTGATCATGTCTCCTACATGACAGATAAGTCTAGTTGTTCTATCTATCCGTTCTACGCTACCTTGGGTCATCTCTGTGTTGTGCTCACTGTTCAAGGACTTTACCCAATGTCTGATCTATAACCTGATTCCATCATTGTTATATCTGCTATCTATTTGTGTCTCTCTTCTTTTTCCCAGTTCCTAGTCACTCTTGTGATCCGTTGGAGGATCTGTTGCCTTCCTTATCATAGCATGGTTCTGTTTTAGTACTTCCTGATGACGAAGACCTAGAGTTTTGATGATTGTACCTCTGGATTTCCTTTCATCATTGGTGAACTCCTTTGCTTCAGTTGTCAATTATCACCTATTGATTGACAAACTGTTGAATCCTCTCCATGTTCGACTTCAGCTTACCCTTATTCACATGGCTTGGATTGTACTGGTTCTTTGGGATCTTTTATGACAACCTTAGTCTCTCACATATAGACTAAGTTGCGCAAGAATATGTTCGATCTATCTACATAGCTTCCATATCTTTGAAGACTCATCATTATTGTATATTGTGGCTTCGATCCACCTTTGTAATATACGTGGTTTTATAACCGTATCATATGATGTAATCAAATATTGTAAAGGAGCTAATGTTCCAGTAAATTGAACATAGCATCCTCAGATGTAACTTTGTATATGACATTATTATGCTTTGTTTCAGGTACTCTTTCTGCTCCATTGGATTTCTGAGTTCTCCAAAGATGAATATTATAATGTATTTCGGCCATCGTTCCCCTCTGACCTCACACATTAGGGGGCATCTGTTATACACCTAAATGGCACCTCTCTGTCCGAGTGCCGACATCCCTCATGTTGGCACACAAAAGGACACTTATGGATAGAGGTTTGCCCAAAACACTATAGATTGGCTTGTCATGAAATACATTCTTTCACCATCCACCTAGTTACTTTGTAATTTTCCTATATTGAGATGTATTCGCGACTATCATTTTATACAACTCGCGTATCACTCGCGAGTCTCCTGTATAGCAAGTCACGAATCCATGTATTCGCGGGTTGCGCTTATACATAGTCACGAGTCATTCGTGGGTTGCTCTGCTACAGACCCGCGAATGTGTCTCAACATTAAAACATAAAAACACTCGCACTAATGGGATATTAGTTAAGTTATTTAACTTAATTTCTTTAACTGCTGTAACCTCCCTAACCTTCGAGAACTACCTTAATTCACCCATATAAATACAGGCCTTGGGGAGGGTGTCTTTTACTTACACTTGGAGAGCAAAGTTATGCTGGTGGAGTTTATACAGAAGTATTTGGAGCAGTGAACTCAGAATCCTTTAGTTGCAGAGGAGTCCTTGTCTCAGGTGTTGGGTTGTATCTAAACTCTTTCCATTATTGATAATAAAGAGATTACTTCTTCCATATGTGTTTCATGTCTTGTGGCTTGATAAATGTTTATGCATATATATGTGATTTATCCAACCTGTTTATAAGTCTATGAATCATCTTGTATCTGGAAAAGTGTTTCTTGACAAGTGAAAGAGGAACAATCCTGAAGACTTTGGAAGTGGAACAGAGAAGAAGAAGATTAGCAAGGATCGACCTTCGTTTAACAAGTAAGTCCTTTAATCTTCCTATTTATTATTCTGTGCTTAAGAGTCAATTGTCTGCAAGTAATTGAGTATGTTGGTAACCCCAGACCTTAGGTTATTAGGTGTATAATCCTGTCACAACAGCTATTTCAGTTAGATTCAGTCATCTATTGCACTCCGACCTCAATTAGGACTCAATTGAGTCAATTAGGGTTTTGATCAGTTGGTTAACTAGTGTGTTTATTGTGGCTTACAGACAGTTAAGCTACACCCATTCAATCAATTCGAATGAACTCCTTGGGAATTAAAATTATCTTGGCATTCATGCATCTTGCATGATAATTATATTGTATTATTCATTATTCATTGATTATACAGAGCTGCTACTCCCATTGTAGCACCATTTTGCCAATTTTATGCTTAATTGTCTGAATTCTTTGTGAGACTGTGTTTTCAGTCCCTAAACCATTGTGACAAATTAATATGGTATCAGATCTCATGGTGGGATGAAGCTCATTTCTCTCAAAAACATGGTTTTTGACAGATCTTACATGAAAAATTGAGCAAAAGCTCAAAATTCCAGCACTGCACTAGAAGCGAAGGCTTACCACTTAATACCCCAAGTAAAGGAATTATTGATCAAGCTTGCTTCATCAACTATGCTGGGTGTGATGAAATCCTAAAATGTACAGGCTGTATGACCTTATGGTGCTCCTTTTGTTGTGATTTGTAGGTTTTAACAGGTGAAAAGCATTCACTCCAGCAATTTTAGATGGCTTCTTCCGTAGAACTCTTGATTCCGTTCAATTTCCACTAATGGAAAGGAGACATGGAGATCCAGATACATGCCAGAGAATTCTATAGGGTCACTATGGAAACTAAAGAAGAGCCTTCTTCTGTGACAAACAAAGCTAGATTCTTGAACAAGAAAGATGAAGCAATCAGATTCTTGTGCCTCTCTTTTCCCCGGTATCTTCTTTTCCATCTCTCGGGATTAAAGACTCCAAAGGAAATCTGGGACAAATTGGAAACCCTGTATGTAAAATAGGATGATTTGAGAGTATACTAGCTTTAGAATGATTTGATGTCTCTCCGGCCTTCCAATTTCGAGACCTTAACTATTTTTTTCACAAAGTTCAAGCATATTGTCTTACTGTTGAAGCAATGTAAGGTGGAGAAGGAGGATGATCAGCTCATCCTCACCATGCTCTCCAAAATTGGAGCTGATTATTCGGTGTTTGTCTCTAAATTACGTGCAGGGAAGCTCATAATCCCTGGATGGAAGATTCCTTCACTCAATGCCTTCATTGAGTCGCTAACAAGTGAACATGATAAGCTTATCTAGATAGGGATCATCAGATCCTCCCATGATCAAGCCATCCATGTATCATGGCCCAAATATTTGAAGGGTAAAGGAAAGCAGAATAAGAACCCAAAAACCAAATTCAAAGCTCCTAAGCCTAAAGTTGAAAACCAGCAGCATGAAGAGTCTTCTGGCTCAAAGAAGAACAAAGGAAAAGGGCATCATGGAAAGGAAAAAGTCAAGTTTTCATACTGCGAGAAGGGATTCCACCTTGAACATGCCTACATGAAAAAGAAACTTGATGAAGCTACCTCTCTCCTTGAGAGAAATCACATCAATCTTTTGAAAAGATTTTGGAGGAGAGATTGGCAAGATCGGGAACCACAACATGAAAGAGGTCATGCCCGCATGGCAAGCACTTCGAAGTCCAAAGCACTCTTGATAGATTTTGGAGCTTCAAACCATATGATGGCTGAAAGAGACTCCTTCTAATCTCTGGAGACTGGAAAATGCATTCCCATTCACATGGGATATGACTCCACAATCATATCCGAAGGACAAGGTACTGTAGATCTTGAGCATAGTTATTTTTCCAATGTTCTGTATGTACCATCTCTTGCATCAAACCTCCTAAGTGTTTATCAAATGACACATACAGGAGTACCCAAGAGAGTCTCCTTTATCTTGGATGATATAGATATCATAGAACTTGCATCTGAAAAACTTGTAGCAAAAGGCCTTGCAAACCATCATGCAAAAGCCTATGAATTCTCCCATTTTGTGGTGGATGTAATGCCCACCGCATTACTGACTCATGGAAATGAAGTTAGTATACTGTGGCAGGAGAGGTTTGGCCATCTGAACTTCAAATACGTGCATCAATTACAGAAGAATTCTATGGTTGAAGGCCTCTCGATGATCAAAGCTACCACTGGAATTTGCAAGGGCTATGTTGTTGGAAAGCACCCTGAGCATAAGTTCAATCGGGGGAAGGCAAGCCGAGCATCATGCATCTTGAGACTGATACATTCTAATATCAGCGGTTCCATTCCTATCACATCCATGAATGGATAAGGGTACGTTCTGGCTTTCATTGATGACTTTTCTAGATATACATGGGTCTTTTTTTATCAAAAAGAAGTCGGAAGTCTTGGAAAAATTCACTGAATTGAAGGCCTTGATTGAGAATGTATTTGGCCAAAATATCAAGATCTTGAGATATGATAATGGTAGGGAGTATGTCAGTAATGAGTTATTGCATATATGTTCCCAAAGTGGTATTCAGATCTAGCATTCAGTCCCCTACACTCTCTAGCAGAACGGTGTAGCCGAGAGGAATAATCGGTCTCTCAAGGAGATGAATACCTGTATGTTGGAATCAAAGAAGTTGGCTGCAAATTTGTGGGCTTGTTGGCCTGATTTTCTGACCTAGGCCAATAAGGATATTATTCCCACACAATCAGCTTAAAGCATCTTTTGGTGTGTTTGGAATAGCAAAATCTCATAGGTTATGGTCCTGCTACCAACTGAATTTTTCTCTTAGGGAGAAACTAAAATTCAGTAAAAATCTATCCTAAAGTTATATCTATCTAACTAAACCCTATAATTAGTTTTCAACTACCTAAATTATCCTACACTTGCTTTCTTAAGGAAATTCTTCGATTTTGTGGATTTTATATTTAATATTCTAAATATAAAAGACTATTAATATTACTTAAAAAATAATTATACAAATACCATTTAACAACTGTTAAATATAAACTATACTTATGATAACACTAACTTAACTATTCTTATTATCCTATCTCAGTTGAGAGCGATTTGAATATTTATATTAATTATTAACTGATATAAGGATAAACAGAAAGATAAGGAGTAAGATCTAAACAAAAATATTTAAACCATCCGCATTAAATCATTCTTTTATAAAATAACTTGACAGAAAAATTGAAATAAACAATTTACTTCGAACTTTCTGAAATGTCTAATTAATTAACAATTAATTACCAATATTAGATACTTGAATAAGAGATAATGTTCAGTATGAGATCATCGCAACAATACAAATGATATCAAACAGACATATATATATATATATATATATATCATCATATCTTGAACTTTTAGTAGAAACACTAAAAATTCAGTTACGATAACATACTAATTCAAATATAATAATGTGTTGACAGAGTGTAATACTGATTTATAAACACAAGCATAACCAAGTATACTGCATCAATGTTAAAATAGAAGATCATATACTGAAATATAAAGAGTATTCAAAATAATACCAATCACAATATCAACTTGAATATTTCCAGTCATATTCCATTTCCAAAGGTAAAACTTCAGCAGGAACAAAAACTAGTAACAAAGATAATATTTCAAATATGTTTCTCCTCCGTTACTCCACCCCCTCATCTCATAAAAATTACTAACTTATATAATACTACTAGTCTTTCGATTCAGTTTTCCCATAAATGCTACATGCAGTATTATAGGAGTCTTATCACTATCAAAGAGCATCGACCCTTTTCCATAGACACTTGTCACTAGAGGATAATAATAAAGACAACTAGCCTGAAACATTTGCTGGTTTAAAGGAACTGGCAAAATTCGTGGCTGTGTTGAAATTCCAGTCTTCAATAAACATCCACATCTTCCAACTGAAATCCCGAATATTAGAAACGTCCTGAAACTGTAGAGGATAGCGATGACATGCCCACCTGTTTTTAAACAAACAAAAGCATCTTATTAAAAACCGATTAGAATAGAAATAACAAAAGAAACCATAATTTAAATGTGTGCCTGTAAAATCTGCGATTTTACAGGCATGCACAAAAAATATTTTATTACCTGTTGACAGAGAGACAAACCATATAACTGAAAATGGAAATAATCATCAGGTTCTATTTTGTAGATCGACCACTCTTCTGGCTTTGGCTAGTTTGGCTTTGAGCCTGATGATCACTAGATTTTTCTTTTCTACTTGTTCAAGTAAATGTTGATTTGTACCTATCATTGATTTCTTTGCCCTTTTGTATTGGTTCTTTTTGATGTTTACTTCCTTCCACCCGTTAATCCAGTTTAACAATTCTTCCCTGAACGTCTTGTTTTCCACCTCCATCAAAACTGCATTAGCTTGACATTGTTTAAGTTCAGTTTTCAGTTCTATAATTTAAGTCTCGTATACCCTGTCCAGAACCTGTCGGAGGGTTTCCTCCTTTTTATCATGACACGAGTCATCCATTTGAGAAGAATCATGATGGTCTATGTCTTGACCAGGTGATGGAAAACTCATGAAAGATGGCTCGGGACCTGAACCATAGGCGTCCATACACGATGGAGCAACTTCTGCCTTACCCAACTCAAAAATGTCTTTAGCCAATTTTGCACTTTCATTCTTTATAAGAGTAGGTTCATCAATATGAGTATTTTCGGGAACAAATGGTGGAACGTCATCCTCAAGATGGACAACCACTGGCTGAGTACTATGTTGAGTCGCCATAGAAACAGAGGTTGTAGGTGTATTATTCATGCTTCTAGTAATTCTCCTTGTTCGAGAAAACACAAGATTTTTTGATTTAAAACCCCCTCTGTCATATCACACCTGCGCTAGCTGTTCTAGTTTATGCATGGAATCACTGCCATGTTTATGAGGAGTATTCAGCTCTGAAGGGTTTTTATAATCAACAACATTAACATCTTCACTTTGGGTTAATTTGTCCCCTATCTTTGCAGGTGTACTACAGCATTTGTCAGATGGGGATTGATTAAAGGGAGCTTCAGAGTAACAGGGGGCTACGTTCCCGACCCCATAATCACTGATGCCAGTATTAATGGGTGGATTAGCTTCCTGGAGCTCGTTATACTTTGATTCAGCCTCATGAACATTACTAAATTCGGATTTTACAGGATCCTTTCATTTCTTATGAGTCTTTGGGGAAGGGTTTGACCAACATTGAGTCATCCCTAATTGACACTCAATCAAAAACTCATCCCATGACTTGCCAATAAGAGACAGTTGATGCTGTATTATAATTTTGACTAAACCATGATGAAATAGACTTCTATCAGGAGTACTGAAACTTTGAACCGAATGCGACATTTTCTTTAGACTATGTAATAGGTAGAAGGGTAGATTAAGTTTACAGCCTTTTAATGCTAACAGTAGTCGTAGGTGATAATAATGTAGGTGAGAGAAGCATCCATCGCATGATATGTACCTGATCAAGATCTCATAGAAGGCTCGTCACTCTGGCTTCAGAAACCTAAACGAAACCCCAATTTTCAGTTTTGCACTAGCTGGCAATGGCAACAGCGAGGACTGACACTTCTTTTTATTCACTTTCCCACCTTTGAACCATCGCTCTCCAGTTTGTGGGAGCTTCGTAGCCTCTGCGATTTTGTCTTCGTCAAGGATAAACTTAAAATTCTCAATCTGCGCTATGTTTTCTTTCAAACTCAAAGAAAACTGTTTAGTCACCTCTTTGTTATGGCCACTAAAGCTCCTGAAGAACTACCCCCATCCAATCTTCTCAAATAGCATGGAAACTTTCTCATCGGCTTCAACAAGCTCTGACCCTGAGATTTCAAAATGACTAACGGAGCCATGGCTTCCTCACCGCTATCCTGATTACGAAATGAAATGAATGGAGTTGTGAAGAGGGAAGGGATAGGCACCCAGGTGTAACACATGATGCGATATGTCAAATATTCACATGCTTCATACCGGACAGAGAGGAAGGCTCCAAGTTTGGCCATTTTAACCGGATTTAGAGATGATGAATCACTACAACCAGTGTTCTGCTATGATAAATGCATGACTAACCACGACTAACTGTAAATCTTAACCAACTCTACCTATCAGGGATCATTCGATTGATGAATCGTAAATCAAGGCATTGATTACACACAGTTTGTCATGATGAGCTCATACAGCTTTACCAACTGGAATGGTTATCAGTCATATACGAAATTAAATCCTATTGATACGATTCATTAATATATTCACAACTGTCAATTAAAACGAAAGGTGTTAACCAAATCCTGATGCCAACGCAGCGATCCAAGTAACAGGTGTTGTTTATTTGGCAAATAGGTCATGTATCCTCATAAAATGGTCAATCAATGATCTCCTCCAGATTATACGTGAAAGGTGGTCATGTCTATTAACATGACAAAATAACCCCTAGTGTTTTGCAATACAACTCACTACTGATCTAACTTAATGCTTAAACCATGTATATACATAAAATATAGTTTTAAAACTTTATAAAATCCCATCCATTAATATCCAAACCGATTTTAATAGGATACAAAGCTATAAAACTATGACGTATGAAAATTTCCACATGACATTCATTTATTTGCTTTTTCACTAGCTATATATACAATTTTACAAAATGATGATATGATATTAAGTTACATATAGAATGTGAACTTTTAGGTCTAATAAAAAAAAATTAATTTAATAATTTACCTTTAGTTCTAGAGATTTTCAGAACTTATAATATCTTATCAATAACCAGCTTCAAACAAATTCAAAATGTGTTTTTGCTGAAACCCAATTAGCATACTGTCCCTTTAAATTTCTTAAATCAACATATATAATCAGATAGATTAATTAATGATGGAATTGATTATATAAAAATCTATGAAACTGACAGCTGCTAATTATCAAATTTATGAAAATGTTGTCATTTGACTCTTCTACAATTGAGAGTACCTTCAGAATCGAGGATTCTGAAGGCACTCTTTTATAATTTTTAAAGATAAATCATAAAAGAGAGCTGATCCCCCTTCATCTCAAATGAAAAATGAAGGGGTTGTTGCTGGCTGCCAACAAATGGCGACGACCTGGGTGAACTAGTTATCTCTGCTCATACGACTTATAAATGATATAAACAGAATCTTAAAACTTATTAAAAACAATAAAAAATTCTTTATCTAAATAAAAACCATTCTTTTATTCATATTCATAAGTATAACTCAGAAATATTCCACCTTTTGAAACAGAGATCTAGTTAGGGATAAACTTTAAAAATATCCTGATCGAAACAAAGTACTTTATAGTAAAAATGACCTGCACCATCAATATAGGATATAGAAATCTATTTTTCCGAATATTTTCCCGAATCTGTTCCATAAACATAATAATTTTCTTTTAATTTGCTTTTCTTCTCTTTAAACAATAATTCTGACTGAAGATGACTATCTAGGTATGGTATCCTAATGTGATAGTATCATTCATGAGAACTGTCTAGAATAAGCAAGCCGGCTCGTGATGAGACCTCTTGTCTTTTTATTTTAAAATCAAAAGCCATCACCCTGGTGATCAGAAATGAATTTATTCTAGACAGCACTGATGATCATGATTAGGTCGGCTCGTGATGAGACCTCCTATTCTTCAGTCAAAACTTATGTTTTCTTTACTCACTTTCAAATTTTAAATTTTATAAAATGAGAGATCATTACCCAACATGGTGACCAAATGGTAATGTCAGTCATTAATATCACCAGAAAATGAATCAGCTGGTTCATGATGAGACCCCTTATCTCTTGGTTTGTTAAACCAAAAGCCATTACTAGTTTCCTAATAATGTCATACTAGTGATATTTATGATTCTGAAGAGGCTGGCTTATTACTAAGACCTTCCGTCTCTCATTTTAGCATTTTATTGACTGGAACAAATTCTAAAAAGTTTTCAGATTGTAAATACTTTTGAAGAATGATGGTAGAGGTCTGTAAGAGTTTTTCAAAGTACAAGCTTCGAAAAATACATTTAATAAGCTATCCCAACTTTTATAAGAAATAAAAAGGTGAGGAATAATTTGAGTAATACTTAAAAATAAAATAATGATAGGTCTTTTATAGATTTAAGAAATCTTGATTATTCTGAACAAATTTTTAAAAGATTTCAGTCTAGTATCATAATTTTTCAAGTTCATGAGCAAACTGACTCTTTTTTCAACTAGAAAATTTATCTATTTACATTTATTTCTTTAGTTGTCATTTAAAAATTACTGACTGATTATATACAAAAAATTTGACAGTCTGAAATATTTGACTAACAGAATTAAAACTTGCTGTAATAAAAGAATGTTGTTTAAAGTTATATAAGTTTTATGAATTCATCATCATCCTAAAATTCTATGAACTATAATTCAGTTTATATATAAAAATATACATTTATTTACAAATAGCAAACAAATTATATACATTTGAAGACAAAAATATTAACAGAAATATTTTTTCAGGATCAGTCCATTCACTGGGAATGTTTCGAACTGACCTTCAAGTGTTTGTAATCGAAAGGTACATGGACCTATCTTCTCAGCAATAACAAAGGGACCTAGCCAAAGCTTCTAAAACTTAGTATGATCTCCTTTGTCTTCATGAACTTTATCCCATTTTAAAACTAAGTCTCCCACCTGAAATTCTCGATTGGAACTAAATGATTGGTCGAACCAAGACTTCACAATTTGTTGGTGTTTTGTAAAGTGATGTTTTGACTTTTCTCTTTCTTCTTCAAGCTTTAGCAAAGTATTAATTCTCTTTTCCATTGCTGGACACTCTTCATCTTGAACAGACTGAGCTAACTGCAATGAAGGTAAAAATAAATTTGGTGGTAAAATAGCTTCAGTTCCATATACTAAGAAGAAGGTTGAGTTACCTATTGCAGCCTTAGGAGTGACTCTGTCTTCCCAAAGGGCATTGACTAATTCTGTATGCCAATCTCGATGGTGAATTGAAATAGTTCTTTTGAGAATTTTCAATAAATTTTTCTTTGTTGATTCAGCTAAACCATTTCCATGAGGATGGTAGTTAACTGAATACCTGATTCTTATTCCCTTCTCTAAGGCAAATTGAGTTAACTCAACTGATGAAAAATATGAAGCATTATCAAAGACGAGGGAATCTGGAATACCAAATATTGTTATAATAAATAATTCTAAAAATAATATAACATGATTGGTATTTACAACCCTTAATGGTGCAGATTCTGCCCAGCGAGTAAAATAATCAGTTGCAGTTATTATATATTCGTGTTGCCTAGACGAGGGAGGATTTATTGGTCCTACTATATCAATACCCCATTGCTGAAAGGGTCTTTCCACTGAAACAGGTTGTAAAGGAAAAGCAGGTTTCTTAACCCTTCCAACAACAATTTGACACTCCTGGCATTTTCTAACAAAAGCATAGGAATCTCGAAACAAGGTAGGCCAATAATAGCCAGCCCTAAGAATTTTATGTGCAGTAGTTTCTCCACCAAAATGACCACCTGCTAGTCCAGAATGTAACTCCTTCAGAATTACGTCTGTTTCATCTTTGTCTAGACATCGGAGCAATACTTCGTCTGATTTTCTTCGAAAGAGGACATTATCAATTAATAAATAAGGAGCATATTTCAATCTAAGTGCTCTTTTCTTCTTTGGTTCTAGGTAATAAGGAGCGGTTCTAGTTTCCAAAAGTATTCTTATGTTTGTATACCAGGAATCTTGTGGCGAAGGATAAAAATAAATTTCTTTGGTAAGTAAAACTTCATCAATGACAGTTTCATCTTTATCATTAGGTAGATGAGCAGCTTCAGCAGCTAATTTAAATAATCCTTGACCTTTGACTATCATTGAGGGTTTGATTTCTAAGCCATACTCTTGAAGGGCTGTCATCCAAGGTGCTCTTTTCTCACCTAAATCCTTTTGTACTAACAAGTTTCTGACTGAGGAATAAGGGACTATTATTTTCATTTTAGATTTCAATAAATATGGACGAACATGTTTGACAGCTTTAAACACAGCAAAATCTTGTTTATCAACTTCATGATAATTAAGTTCAACACCTTTGAAATTTGAACTCATGAAGGAGATTGGTACTTCGTTATTTTGCTGATTTAATTGGGTTAAAACTGCTGCATATGAAATATCAGAAGCAAAAGTATACAATATGAAATCTTTGTTAAAATATGGACTTAGGAGGCTAGGAGCTTCTGAAATGGCCTCTAAAATTTTCTGAAATGACTCTTTTTTAGTTTGTCCCCAATTAAAAATAGTGTCTTTCTTAATCATTTTCTGCAAAGGACGAATGATTTCGAAGAAACTGGGAATGAATCTCCTAACAAAATTTATTTTACTGAGAAATGATTGCATTGCTTTCTTGCTAGAAGGGTAAGTTATTTTTGAAATGGCTTGGGTTCTTTCGGGATCAATCATGATTCCATGTTTTGAAACCATGCAACCTAGTAAAATACCTTTTGAAACAACAAATATTGTTTTTTTAGGATTTAATGATATTCCAAATTTTCTACATCATTCAAATACCTTTCTAAGATGATTAAGATGATCAGGTCGATGTTTAGAATATACAGTAACGTCATCCAAGTAGACAACTACTGAATGGTTAATTAAGCCTCTAAAAGCAATATCCATTGCTCACTGAAAAGTTTCCCCAGCATTGATTAACCCAAAGGGCATCTTGCGGTAAGCATATGTTCCCCATGGAGTTCTAAAGGATGTTTTCAATTGATCATTTTTGGATACTAATATTTGATTGTATCTTGAGAAACCATCAAGGAGTGACAGTATCTCAGACCCAGATATCTTTTGAAGAATTTGTTCCATGGGAGGAACTGGGTAATTATCCTTTTCAAAAGACTTATTCAGATTTCTAAAATCTACACATAACCTAATATCTCCATTTTTCTTCCTGACTGGGACTAGGTTGTCTACCCATTGTGTATGTCTGATGGGAAAAATAATCTTGGTAGCTAACAATTTATTTAGCTCCTTCTTAATTGTCGGTTCTAGTGACGGGTGATATTTCCTTAGCTTTTGTTGAAAAGGTTTCGAATCCTGTTTAATTGGAATTATGTGTTGCATGACTTGTGTGTTAAAGGTTTTCAGGTCATCATATGTCCAAGCAAAGAAATCCTTAAATTCCTTAAACAATTTTATAAATGTTGTTTTATCTGCGGGGTTGCAATCTACTCCTAGATTTATAGTTTGAGGATTTAGTTCTGTTCCTAGATTTATGGTTTCATACCTCATTCGAGAGCTATTAGTTTTACAATTAGGGTCAGATCTAAATTTATCCTGCAGATCAAAGAAATTTTCTAATATTAGTACTGAATTAGGGACTGGTTTTACCTTTTCAAAATCTTTTTCAACTGAACAAAAATCATTTATTACCAAAAAATCCCGCAGATTTTCGTCATGAGTGACTTCATCTATGGCTGAATCTTTAAAGGTATCCTCACTCATCAGAAAATTCAGCACCTGCACATCATTATCGAATACACGCCAGTTAAAAATATTATCTAGTATGGAAGGGCTAAAAATCAATTCAACTGAAAAGAAATCTGATGTAAGATTTTCTGATGGAATTAACTTTGATGCTACATTTGCCAACAAATCTACTTGTTGATTTTGACTTCTAGGAATATAAATTATGTTAAATGCATCAAAATGCAAAATAAGGTTTGATACCTCTCGTTGATAACTTTGTAAATGTTCAGATAGGTAGTGGATAGAGTTACGGACCTGTCTGACGATGATTTCAGAGTCACCGTATGCAATTAATACTTTGATATCCATATCAATCGCCTTTTTCAAGCCCTATATTAAAGCTTCATATTCCACAGTATTGTTTGTACAATTAAATTCCATCCTAAAAGCTATACATGTTTTATTTCCCTGAGGGTCTACCAACAGACAACCAGCTCTGGCTCCTTCTTTATATTTCACACCATCAAAATACAGAGTCCAGGTAGAACTATTAACAACTACTTTTCTTTATATAATATTTACAATATTAAGATTATCTACATCATTAATAGTTTCCTTGAGTGAAGAGTTAGGAGAAATAGATGTCACATTTCTAATTTCTGATTGCTGTTTATTTTTAGAAAAGGCAGAATTTTCAGCTTTAAAATTACCAAATCCCAATTCATACATGTAATTTCCCATAATGCAATTTGAAAATAAAACAGGTTCGCTTGGCTCATGTAGTTCAGTGACAGCATGTTTCATATATCTTTCTCTGTTTATCTTTATCTGATTTGACTTTTTGTTCTTGGGTAACCACAATGTTGACCAGTCTGTGGCAAAGAATCCGTTCAATTGTTGAGACCAATCTCTACTTAAAAATAGCCCATACGCATCAGGAATATCTACAACAACAATATCTATAATTTGATAAACTGAAGGGTTACAAGCAATCCTGACTAAAACATCTTTCGTTTCCCCTACAACCTTTACATTTGTCCTGTCCAATTGAGTTATTTGTGAATTTGATGGAACATATTTCCCATTCAACTTCTTGCATACTGATAAAGGCATCACATTGGAGGATGCTCCGGAGTCTACCATGAAATTATGAACATTCCTATTGAAAATCTCAAAGGTAAGTAAGAATGGAGGTGTGGTTGATTTAGAATTCTTACCTATTAGCGAGGCTTTGTTAGCCGTTGCTTTTCCTTTATCAGTTGCTGTTGAATCATTATTAGAACTGTTTGCAACAACATTTTGTTTTGCATTAGGAATAATTGAACTCATAGCTGGATTTATAACATGACTGTTAGGCATTGGGTAAATTTGAAGAAGATCATGCATACTGATGTTTGCACGTGTCTTCTTTAAATCCTCAATTATATCATATTGTAAATCTAATTTTGGAGCATTTTGAACAGGCTGGGTAATTTTGTTTGTTTGAGTCTGCTTGCTAGCTTGAGTTTGTTTATTAGGCTGTGAATTATTGTTGTCATGAGTAGAACTTGATGAAGCTCCTGGGGTGTTTGTGAATGTTCTACTACGAGTGTTATAGGCATGTTGTCATGTAGGTGGGATTTTACTCTCATATTCCTTTACAAGACTGTCCCAAAAATGACCGTTAACTTGTTGAGGTTCTTCTGATTCTTCATCATCTTTTGATTCCTCTTCTTCTTCATTTTCAGCTGTTATTTCTTGATTAGAAGGAGTCTCAGATAAAGATAAAACAGCTCGAATTGTATTAAAAATTTCTTCATTTGTTGCTATTTCAGGTGGTGTATTTGTTTTATTAGTTGTATTTGGACTTTGTCTAAACTGATTTCTAAAATATCCCCTAGAAGAGGAAGCTTCAAAATTGGTTTTCTTTAATCCTACAACTTCATTGGTTAATGCACGAATAGCATTTTGCAGCTGTTCTACATCAAATGCTTTATCTTTTTCTGAATTAAGCTTTTCAATCTTCCTACGAGGAAAGGTATCAGATTTCCCACTTCTATCTGGTTCATAGGACATAGAATCCTTCTCAACTTTAATGGCTCCCTCAAAAGTTTCTATTAATGCTGTTTTCCCAGCTCTCTTAACAAACATCCCATAATATTTTAGTAAGGCTGAAGTATAATTTTCAATAATTATATCCTCAGGTGGTTGAGAAGCAACTGGAATTTTATTTTTTAATGTTAGAAACCTCTGGTTAAAATCTTTAATTCTTTCTTTAGATTCCATTTTAATTCGAGATAATTCTAGGGCTAAAAGAGCAGGTGTTTTATCTTCCCCAAATTTATCTAAAAAATCTTTATTAAATTCACCCCAATTTGTGATTGATCCCTGTACTAACGAGAAGTACCAGGTAGAGGCTCTTCCTTCCAAAGTAAGAGGAAACAATCGACAAACGACATCTTCATGCTGAATGTTCAAAGTTTGAATAGCTAACATGAATTTGTCAACATGCACCTCTGCAGGTTCTTTTTCATCCGGGTTAAACTTAGGAAGAAGTTTATCTGAGTGTTTAGGAAAAGGATGTTGTACTCCAGGGATAGCTACAGCAGCTGTTCTCAGCTAAGGGAGTTGTGGATTAGGTGGAGGATTAGCTCCTCCTCCCACAGGTACATTTCCTGCCATTGGACTTCTTTCAGAACTTGAGGAACTCCCTCAATTGGATGATCTTGGACTATCGGGTGGTGATTTAGGAGGAGAAGGTGGCTAATCAAAACCGCCTTTTGCAGTTAGTATTCTAGCAGTGTTTGTTTGAATAGTTTGTCTCTGATAACTTCTCGTTTGATAATGTGGAGTGATATCAAATTCTTGCAAGCCTTGAGAAACTATGTTCAATTGCGGATTATGTCATTGATGCCTAGGTAGACCATAATCTATTGGAGATACACCCAGTTGATTGGCATATGCTCTTGTAAGAATATGTCATGATTCTTCCAAAGTTTGAGTACTTTGTTCAGGAGTAAATGGAGATGTGATATGATCACGTTCAAGGATACTCCTAACAGTTTCTATAATCGGTGATCTGCTGACTTCCGGAGGATGTTGGCTGGTCGAAAATTTCTAATTAGTTTTTCCTGCCATTAATCATTAACAGGCCCTCCTTCTAGCACCATTTGTTGGCTTCATTTTCTGACCTAGGACAATAAGGAGGTTATGCCCACACAATTAGCTTAAAGCAGCTTCCGGTGTGTTTGGAATAGCAAAATCTCGCAGGTTATGGTCCTGCTACCAATTGAATTTTTCTCTTAGGGAGAAACTAAAATTCAGTAAAAATCTATCCTAAAGTTATATCTATCCAACTAAACCCTAAAATTAGTTTTCAACTACCTAAATTATCCTACACTTTCTTTCTTAAGGAAAGTCTTCGATTTTGTGGATTTTGTATTTAATATTCTAAATATAAAATACTATTAATATTCCTTAAAAAAGAATTATACAAATACCATTTAACAACTGTTAAATATAAACTATACTTATGATAACACTAACTTAACTATTCTTATTATCCTATCTTAGCTGAGAGCGATTTGAATATTTATATTAATAATTAATTGATATAAGGATAAATAGAAAGATATGGAGTAAGATCTAAACAAAAATATTTAAACCATCTGCATTAAATCATTCTGTTATAAAATAACTTGACAGAAAAATTGAAATAAACAATTTACTTCGAACTTTCTGAAATGTCTAATTAATTAACAATTAATTACCAATATTAGATACTTGAATAAGAGATAATGTTCAGTATGAGATCATTGCAACAATACAAATGATATCAAACAGACATATATATATATATATATATATATCATATCTTGAACTTTTAGTAGAAAGACTAAAAATTCAGTTACAATAACATACTAATTCAAATATAATACTGTGTTGACAGAGTGTAATACTGATTTATAAACACAAGCATAACCAAGTATACTGCATCAATGTTAAAATAGAATATCATATACTGAAATATAAAGAGTATTCAAAATAATACCAATCATGATATCAACTTGAATATTTCCAGTCATATTCCATTTCCAAAGGTAAAACTTCAGCAGGAACAAAAACTAATAACAAAGATAATATTTCAAATATGTTTCTCCTCCATTACTCCCCCCCCTCATCTCATAAAAATTACTAACTTATATAATACTACTAGTCTTTCGATTCAGTTTTCCCATAAATGCTACATGCAGTATTATAGGAGTCTTATCACTATCAAAGAGCATCGACCCTTTTCCATAGACACTTGTCACTAGAGGATAATAATAAAGACAACTAGCCTGAAACATTAGCTGGTTTAAAGGAACTGGCAAATTCGTGGCTGTGCTGAAATTCCAGTCTTCAATAAACATCCACGTCTTCCAACTGAAATCCCGAATATTAGAAACGTCCTGAAACTGTAGAGGATAGCGATGACATGCCCACCTGTTTTTAAACAAACAAAAGCATATTATTAAAAATCGATTAGAATAGAAATAACAAAAGAAACCATAATTTAAATGTGTGCCTGTAAAATCTACGATTTTACAGGCATGCACAAAAAATATTTTATTACCTGTTGATAGAGAGACAAACCATATAACTGAAAATGGAAATAATCATCAGGTTCTATTTTGTAGATCGACCACTCTTCTGGCTTCGGCTAGTTTGGCTTTGAGCATGATGATCACTAGCTTTTTATTTTCTACTTGTTCAAGTAAATGTTGATTTGTACCTATCATTGATTTATTTTCCCTTTTGTATTAGTTGTTTTTGATGTTTACTTCCTTCCACCTGTTAATCCAGTTTAACAATTCTTCCCTGAACGTCTTGTTTTCCACCTCCATCAAAGCTGCATGAGCTTGACATTGTTTAAGTTCAGTTTTCAGTTCTATAATTTTAGTCTCGTATACCCTATCCAGAACCTGTCGGAGGGTTTCCTCCTTTTTATCATGACACAAGTCATCTGTTTGAGAAGAATCATGATGGTCTATGTCTTGACCAGGTGATGGAAAACTCATGAAAGATGGATCGAGACTTGAACCATAGGCGTCCATACACGATGGAGCAACTTCTTCCTTACCCAACTCAGAAATGTCTTTAGCCAATTTTGCACTTTCATTCTTTATAAGAGTAGGTTCATCAATATGAGTAGTTTCAGGAGCAAATGGTGGAACATCGTCCTCAAGATGGACAACCACTGGCTGAGTACTCTGTTGAGTCGCCATAGAAACAGAGGTTGTAGGTGTATTATTCATGCTTCTAGTAATTCTCCTTGTTCAAGAAAACACAAGATTTTTTGATTTAAAACCCCCTCTGTCACAGCACACCTGCGCTAGTTGTTCTAGTTTATGCATGGACTCACTGCCATGTTTATGAGGAGTATTCAACTCCGAAGGGTTTTTATAATTAACGGCATTAACATCTTCAATTTGGGTTAATTTGTCCCCTGTCTTTGCAGGTGTACTACAACATTTGTCAGATGTGGATTGATTAAAGGAAGCTTCAGAGTAACATGGGGCTACGTTCTCGACCCCATCATCACTGATGCCAGTATTAATGGGTGGATTAGCTTCCTGGAGCTCGTTATCCTTTGATTCAGCCTCATGAACATTATTAACTTCGTATTTTACAGGAGCCTTTCATTTCTTACGAGTCTTTGGGGAAGGGTTCGGCCAACATTGAGTTGGCCCTAATTGACACTCAATCAAAAACTCATTCCATGAGTTGCCAATAAGAGATAGTTGATGCTGTATTATAATTTTGACTAAACCATGATGAAATAGACTTCTATCGAGATTACTGAAACTTTGAACCGAATGCGACATTTTCTTTAGACTATGCAATAGGTAGAAGGGTAGATTAAGTTTACAACCTTTTAATGCTAACAGTAGTCGTAGGTGATAATAATGTAGGTGAGAGAAGCGTCCATCGCATGATACGTACCTGACCAAGATCTCATAGAAGGCTCGCCACTCTGGCTTCAGAAACCTAACCGAAACCCCAATTTTCAGTTTTGCACTAGTTGGCAATGGAAACAGCAAGGATTGACACTTATTTTTATTCTCTTTCCCACCTTTGAACCATCGCTATATAGTTTGTGGAAGCTTTGTAGCCTTTGCGATTTTGTCTTCGTCGATGATAAACTTAAAATTCCCAATCTATGCTATGTTTTCTTTCAAACTCAAAGCGAACTGTTTAGTTACCTTTGTGTTATGGCCACTAAAGCTCCTGAAGAACTGCCCCCATCCAATCTTCTCAAATAGTAGGGAAACTTTCTCATTGGCTTCGACAAGCTCTGACCCTAATATTTGAAAATGACTAAGCAGAGCCATGGCTTCCTCACCGCTATCCTGATTACGAAATGAAATGAATGCAGTTGTGAAGAGGGAAGGGATAGGCACCTAGGTGTAAGACATGATGCGATATGTCAAATATTCACATGCTTCATACCTGACAGAGAGGAACGCTCCAAGTTTGGCCATTTTAACCGGATTTAGAGATGATCAATTGCTACAACCAGTGTTCTGCTATGATAAATGCATGACTAACCACGACTAACTATAAATCTTAACCAACTCTACCTATCAGGTATCATTCGATTGATGAATCGTAAATCAAGGCATTGATTAAACACAGTTTGTCATGATGAGCTCGTACAACGTTACGAAATGGAATGGTTATCAGTCATATACGACATTAAATCCTATTGATACGATTCATTAATATATTCACAGCTGTCAATTAAAACGAAAGGTGTTAGCCAAATCCTCATGCCAACGGAGCCATCCAAGTAACAGGTGTTGTTTATTTGGCAAATAGGTCATGTATCCTCATAAAACGGTCAATCAATGATCTCCTCCAGATTATACGTGAAAGGTGGTCATGTTTATTAACATGACAAAATAACCCCTAGTGTTTTGCAATACAACTCACTATTGATCTAACTTAATGCTTAAACCATGTATATACATAAAATATAGTTTTAAAACTTTATAAAATCCCAGCCATTAATATCCAAATCGATTTTAATAGGATACAAAGCTATAAACCTATGACATATGAAAATTTCCACATGACATTCATTTATTTTCTTTTTCACTAGCTATATATACAATTTTACAAAATGATGATATGATATTAAGTTACATATAGAATGTGAACTTTTAGGTCTAATAAAAAAAAATTAATTAAATAATTTACCTTTAGTTCTAGAGATTTTTAGAACTTATAATATCTTATCAATAACCAGCTTCAAACAAATTCAAAATGTGTTTTTGCTGAACCCCAATTAGCATACTGTCCCTTTAAATTTCTTAAATCAACATATATAATCAGATAGATTAATTAATGATGGAATTGATTATATAAAACTCTATGAAACTGATAGCTGCTAATTATCAAATTTATGAAAATGTTGTCATTTAAATCTTCTACAATTGAGAGTACCTTCAGAATCAAGGATTCTGAAGGAACTCTTTTTTAATTTTTAAATATAAATCATAAAAGAGAGCTGATCCCCCTTCATCTCAAATGAAAAATGAAGGGGTTTTTGTTGGCTTCCAATAGGGATGAAGCCATGCATGCTACAACACATATTCAGAACAGATTTCCACACTCATCCATGAAAGGGAATATCCCTTTCAAAGCATACTTTGGACACAAGTTGGATGTGTCTAATCTGCAGGTGTTTGGGTCCACTGCATGGGCCCGAATTCCACTTGATAAAGGAGGGCTTTGCAACCACAAAGCATAGAATGTTTGTTTATTGGATATCCTAATGAATCAAAAGGTTTAAATCTTCTGGATATCAAAACAAAACAGATCATCATTGAAAGGAGTGTCAAGTTCGATGAGCCTCTTCAGGAGGTAGAAGTAGTGAAGGAGAAAACTGTTGAATTTCCTTCCTATTCTATTGAATATTTGGATGATGTAATTGGGGGTGATGACCCTGATTTGGATCCTTTGATTTATGATATCAGTGTAAAGCAAACATCATATGCTGAATCAGAACCTAAATTACAAAATCATCTCCCAACTTGGGCCCGACAGACACTCTCCTCTGCAGGAGATAACATTGGAAATCCAGATGATCCAAGGAGAACCCAGTCTGATATCCAAAGAGAAGGTATTGTGCTCTCTTGTACTGATTATTTACCATTTGAATCTTGTTATTTGATGATAATTTCAGACCCTAAGTATTGCTACCATGCTCGGAAGGATCCAGGATGGCAAGTTGCCATGGATGAAGAGATGAATTCTCTTCAGAAAAACACTACTTGGGAGCTAGTTTCTCTTCCTCCGGGGAGGAAATTAGTTCAATGCAAGTGGGTGATTCAGACTAAGGTTTCTGAAAATGTAAGCACCTACAAAGGTAATTCTGGTGGAAATTTTTTTATCCCAGGTCCAAGGTGTGGACTACCATGAGACTTTTGCACCGGTTGCAAAAATGAACTCCATCCGCCTAGTTTTGGCAATTTCAGCATCTAAGAAATGGGAAGTGCATCATATGGATGTTAAGTATGCATTTATATATGGATATATTTATGAGAATATATACATGAATCACCCTGAGGGCTACATTTCTGATCCATCTTTGGTTTGCAACCTAAAGAAGTCACTATACGGGTTAAAACAGGCCCCAACAGAGTGGTATTCCAAGATGGATGCCTTCCTTCTCTTGCAAAAATTCCAAAGGTATAAATCAGATCCAAATGTGTATATACAACAGTCTGATGGTCATTTGATTATTATTTTTTTATGTGTTGATGACCTACTGATCACAGGTAGCACAGTTGCTTCTATTTCAGTCATCAAAACTGCTCTCCACAATGCATTTGAAATGAGCGATTTGTGGCTCTTAAAACAATTTTTGGGGCTCGCAATTGAGCAAAATTATGATGAGATAATGGTAAATCAGTCCAAATAAATATAAAAACTATTAGTCAAGTTTAAAATGGTTGAATGTATAGCTTCCCCATTCCCTTTCCTTTCAGGGATTAGCCTTGAAGAAGGAAAAAGCACACCTCCCATGGACTGCACTATTTATGGACAACTGATTGGTAGCTTATTGTACTTGAATCATTCTTGGAATGATATCTGTTATGTCATGAATGATGTATCAATATACATGTGGCAGCCCCATGTTCTTCATTGGAAGGCATCCAAGAGGATCCTTCGGTATATTCAAGGAACCAGGACCTATGGCATTCACTATGTTGCAGACTCCGAGCTAGAGCTGGTTGGGTACACAGATTCTGATTGGGCGGGTGATTCTATTGATTGCAAGTCTACTTCTAGATATTTCTTCATGTTTGGTGGTGGCCCCATTTTCTGGTCTATCAAAAAGTAGGCCGCCATAGCATTGTCTTCAGCAGAGGCTGAGTATCGAGGAGTGGTGAATGCTTGTATCCAACTTGTTTGGTTGCAAGGCATTCTTTCAGAGTTTGATCTTGGTAGTAATTTGTCCACTATCCTATTTTACGACAATCAAAGTGATATTAAGATATCCATAGATCCAATTACTAGGCAGAGGACCAAGCATGTAGAGATACACATGCACTATATTAGGGAGCTAGTGTGTGACAGAACCATCATTCTGCAATACTGCCCAACTGATGAGTAGATTGCAGACATCTTCACCAAGAGATTTTCAGAAAATAAGTTCACTTACCTCTGTTCACTATTGGGGGTGAGTTCATCAGGGTGATCCAACTACTTTTAGTGTTCAGATTGAAGGGGGGGGGGGGGTTTCCCACTGGGTTTTCCCTCTTTTCCTCACTTAGTTTGTTTTGAGCATTGTTTTACTTTCAGTATTGTACAGGGTGACCTATTCCCTTTGTTTCTGGGGCCCTATAATTATTATGCACTTTATGTTTCTACTCCTCTGAGTATAGCTTAAAGGGGGTTGTTGGAGACATTTACCATCATACACACTTATTTTGGTCAATTTGGCCTAGTTAAACCACTATACTAAGTTTTATTGACTTAATTTACATTAGAGGAGCACTGTATGACATCAGCATGAGCAAACCCATGCCTACCTTCAGTCAAGGAGGCCAACTAAGCCTTCTCCTTCATTCGAGGAGGATCATTGGAGCACTCCGGGGGTAATCTGAGTGTCATAAATGCACTTAATTGCTAAATGATGGTTATAACCAGTTAAATAAAGCAGTGAAGGTGCCTCCATTCATTAAATTGATTATTTAATTAATATTTAATGAACTGGAGTTAACAAGGGTGCCTCCAACCACCTCTGATGGCCAGTTAGACTTCAGTTAACCTTGTCGGGATTCATTGGAGTTAATGATGCACTACCACTTGTTGGTTGGCATGCTATGACATGTGTCTGAGATATTTCAGTTAGAATCAGTCATCTATTGCACTCTGACCTTATTTAGGACTTAATTGAGTCAATTAGGGTTTTGATCAGTTGGTTAACTAGTGTGTTTACTATGGCTTACAGTCAGTTAATCTACACCCATTCAATCAACTCGAATTGTCTTGGCATTCATTCATCTTGCATGATTATTGTATTGTATTATTCATTATTCATTGATTATACAGAGCTGCTACTCCCATTGCATTACCATTTTTCCAATTTTATACTTAATTGTCTGAATTCTTTATGAGACTGTGTTTTCAGTCCCTAGACCACTATGACAAATTAATACCTATCCCACCAGGATACGCATAATGAGACATAAGTAACAATCCTGACTCGATATTGTTTTTGAATTATAATTTTTTTGTGTGTTTTCTTATATAATAAAATAAAAAAATACATGTTTTTGTGTGATGACATATATTGATACTTGGTCATATATACGTAGATTTTGGTCCTAGATGACCAGATGGTTTCCCTCGTCATCGTCGAAGGGGGAGGGGTGATGACATCATAGGTGTGGATGTGCAGCGTACACTAAAAAACATCCATACAAACTTCATTCGGTTGACACATAGAGTACCCATGGCCCAAGTCGAGGACTTACCTAAGGCCATGCAATGATAGGTGGTGGGAGTTCCACATGCATGGCTTCACTTATTCTGATGGATATCTAGAGTTGTCATGTGTTATCATGATCAACACCCTCCATAGGATTAGAAGCCTAGATTAATTTTTGTTATATTGACCATGTAGTATATTTCGATGGCTCAGAAGCCCCATTTTTATATTACAGCACCATGTTTTGGACTCTAGTTTAATGAAAAATAGTTATGATGATCGGTTATATATATTTACATGTGTAAATGTGTTGTGCATGCTTTAATGTCTGTGTATCAAATTCCAATCTAGTAGGTAATTTTCATATGAATCAACAACTTGATTCAAATTTCTTGGAATGTGAATGTATGTAATGTTCTCAAACTGTCGTTCTAACAACCTCACTCTCAATAATATTCGTAATAAATTTGGATCTCTAATACAATACACACCATTTAACTGTAAGACCACTAATAGCGAATCAAGATGTACCTCAAGAGATTGAATACGATGTGAAATGGAATCAAGTAATAAATCAATCACGACACTATACTCAACAATATTGTTTGAACAAGGTCATAGACATACACCTCCTGAAGACAACACCTGACCCGCAGGAGTATAAATCACCCAAGCAACCAAAGTTGAGTTTTGAGTGTGACAGCTGTTGGGGCGCAGACCTTGAAGGTCCTTAATTTTAGCAACTCCGTGGTTTTGGTGTGAAGTTTGTAAGCGGAGTTGCGACTCAAAATAGTCTTATGGGTTTCAAGGTTGGGTCGAAGCCCCTCCTTTTGTAATTAACCCATGGTTTGAATGCATGGTTTTTAAGCCCATGGTTTAAACACATGGTATTGTAATAGTGCACTTGTATAAATAGGAACTTATGTAAAGGAGAAAAGATCTTTTTCGAAGGTTCTTGTATGATGATAATTTGATGCGAAGAAGCTAAGGCCTATTTTTGGGTTTAAGGTTAAGTCCCAGCTATGTGCGTGGACGACCTCTGCAGCTGAGTGTGTAGAGGGTTTTGTAAGAAAGGATCTACAGCTGAGTGCACAGATCAGAACTGTTGTTTGTAAAGAGTTGAATAAAATACAGTTCTGTGGACATAGCCCCTACACTGGGGGTGAACCACGTACATCTTGTGTTGTGGTGGTTCCTTTTTTTGTGCTGTTTTGTTTTATGCATTTGATAAGTAGGTGAATGATAAGTAAGATATATGGTTAAGTATTAACTTCGCTGTGAATTCCTAGTTAAGGGTTAAGCAAGTAACTGTCTATTTATCTAAACTGCGAAGCTAATTAAGTGACTATTGAAGCTCTATGTTGTATGATTAATAATTGTTAAGGCTAAAGGTACAGTAATATCCCTCTTTTGCCTGCAGAAACCTGATTCTGCAGCACCCCATAGCTATTTTGGGTGAGACTGCAACCTGTTCACAGGTTGTTGCCGAAAGGGCCAACACTGTGGGTCTTTTTGTTGGTTAAAATAATAGTATAAGAACCCAGGTCTGCCCTAAGAAACCAACAAATTGGTTTTGTTGCTGGTTGAACCAGTATCTTCTCAAGAGGGATCTACATCATACCTGGAGGGATATGTTTTGGAGGCCCTCAGTAAAAGAAATCGGTGACTGGGTTGAGGACACCTATCTGAAATTTCTTGAACAAGAAAATAAAGATCCTTGTCATAGCTCAGACGACTTCTTGCAAAGGTACATTTTTTCTGATATTTATAAAATTTTCTTTGGTAGTATCCACATAGAATTGCACCAGTGGTTATCCAGGTTGACATAAAGAAGGACAAACTTCCAAGAATATCAGTCTCCTGCCTGGACCCCAGAAAGAATTAACCTGTTGAAAAGAGTGAACAACGCAGTATCTAGAGCTGTTGACTTCTGGACAACGCGAACCCTTGAAGCATTTGTGACGGAGTTCGCTATCAACACACATACTTCTTTCAGCGAAGCAGAAAGACAGTTCTTCAAAGGACCAAGGGGTAAGTACTTGAATTCACTTAGTCTGAAAATTAAAATGCTCTTGGCTGAAAAACACATATTGCTTATTGAATCAGATTGCTAGATTTAGTGCTACTAACCTATGTTTGAAAATGAAAGTGACTTCAACGAGAAAAGTGGTTTGCTTCGAAGCGGTAAAAGATACAAGAGAACTTTTGGATCCTTTACCCTAGGCTAGAATACCGATTATACCCCTTTAAGCCCAGAAGAGTCTGAATCTGAAGAAACCCCTTTGTTTAGAAACCCTCCTATCACTCCGCAGAGAGGATTTGTCATCTCTGAGAACCCGTCGGAGTCTGAAAGTAACCCTAGCCCAAGTAGTCATATCACAGGTCAGTCTACCTCAGCAAGTTCCCCCCCCCCCTCGATCCGCTATGGCCCATGTAAATGATGATATCAAGCTGCCAGTCTTTAGAGGAACTGGATCAGAGGATCTAGAGCAGTTTTGGTTCTTTTGTGAAGCTGTTTGGACTGCTAAGAACATTATGGATCATAATACAAGAACAGTGCAGCTGGTCACATCTTTTAGAGACCGAGCTTTGACCTGGTTTATGAAGTTTTCCAGTACTCAGAACTATGTCTTGGACGATATTAAAAAAGCAATGATTAAATAATTTAAGAATCCTAAATCAGAGTCGCAGTCTATAACTGAACTAAAGGAAATTCAACAGAAGTGAGGTGAATCAGTTTGGGACTTTGATCAGAGGTTCAAGGTTCTACTGGATCAAGTTAGCTTCACTATTGGACCAAAGAAACATAAAGAATGGTTCATTGCAGCACTGTTGCCGCATATCAAGACTCCACTCATGCAACAAAAGGTTGCTGATCAGTAAGAAGCATTGGAAATTGCTATGAAGCTCGAAACAGCTCCTGTCGGAGATAATTATGGAATAGCCCAAATACAAGCACAGTTAGTAGAAATGGCCTTGGAGCTTCGCGACATGAAGAAAGGGAAATATACTCGCTAAGAGGTGTGGTGTACATGATGCAAGACAGAAGGTCATGACAGAGAATAGTACCCTGCAGTAAAAAATTATCTGAATACTGGTGCACCAAACCCGTTTAACCCTACTGTCCTATATTGTGAGATCTGTAGAACAACTGGTCAACATCGACCTGAAGATTGCTACTTGCTGCAGAGATATGTTCAAGTTCCTAAGAATCCCTACTGCAAGTTTTGTAAGTCAGTTGGACACAACGAAGATGAACGTCGTAGTTTTGATCTCATGTGAGAGCGAACCTATGATGCTTATAGGGTACAACCCGATGCACAAGGCAATGATGGATATGGTTACCATGGTAGTACATTAGGTCGAGGTAATTTCAGAGGTCGAGGTCGTGGTGGTATGCCTGGAAGAGGTCGAGGCCAAGTTATTTGCTACAACTATAATCAGGCAGGACATGTATGTAGAGACTGTCAGAACCCAACTATGACATGTTGATATTGTAGAGCAGTCGATCATGTGATTGAGCAATGTCCACAGTTGATAGCCAAGATACAAGAAAGAAATGGCGCTCCTACCTAGAATGTGTAGATGATTGCTGTCGAGAAAAGACCTGTCCCAGCTATTAACGTTGTTACAAGGAGTGGAGCTATGACGCAAGTGCATAATAAGGAGAAACAGCCTGATGAGGCTTGGGTCCGCAAGACCCTAGAAAAAATTCCCGTCTTCGATGTTGGAAGAGAAAAAGGAACATTTATGGAAGCCAAAAAAGACTTTGCTGATTCAAGAAAATCAGTAGAAACTACGCAACAACATCAACAGTAGTTACAGTCTCAAGAAGCTTCGCCAGCTCAAGTAAGTACTCTAACATCATTTTTACAGAGTTGTATGAAGTTATTAAGAAATCAGAATGCTTTGAATGAGTTACAGAAAGTTATAGCGTCTTGCGAACCTTAGCAAAGCTCTGATAGAGGAAAAAATGTTAATAGAGTTAGAAGGACTGGAAGAGAAATGAGATTGCATGCTCAGATAGGAGATTATGACATGAATGATATTATTTTAAACCTAGGATCAGAAGTGAATGTCCTAACTAGGCAGACATGGGAACAAATGGGAAGACCTATGCTTGAATGGTCCCCTATATAGCTGAGATTAGCCAACCAGTAGAAGATTGTGCCCTTAGGAAGATTCCCTAGTGTACCAGTGGACATTGATGGAGTCAGTACCTTAGCAGATTTTGAATTCATTGAAATAATTGATGATAGCAACCCCTATCCAGCATTGCTAGGAATTGAATGGGCAATAGAGAATGATGCAGTAATCAACCTGAAGAACAGATAGATGAATTTTGAAGGAAAAGACTTGAGAGTCATAGTTCCATTGGACCCTTCTTAAGGAGAAAGGTATACAGATCCAGTCAGACATGAAGATCAGGATGTTTTAGATCATATTTACAACATCACCGCCAAAGAAGAAGACTATGTTAACCCTACTACTGAAGGTATAATGGATTGGCAGTGTGATAGTTCTTGCATGACTGATTCAGATGAAGGCCTAAAGAATTGGCAGAATAGACTTTATGAACTACATGGACACTGATGTGTAAGAATTACCAAGTCTATCAGATGGGTTGGCTCACAGACAAAGATCTTGCCTACTTTTGATGGCTTGACAGACCCTGAAGATTTTATTGCACAATTCTCATAGTAAGTACTAGATTCACAGAAAATGGAGACTCTAGATTTAGCATTCCGAGTCGCAGCTACCAGATGGTGGAATGGTCATAAAAAGCACATTCATAGTTGGAGATATTTTCAAAATCTTCTTCACCTGAGATTCATGGATCAGCCTCAGGAGGTGCGAAGCAGATTTAATGGTAAGACTCACCCTCAGGAACATTTGGAATAGTGTTATGAAGCATGGAAGCAGGTACCTTGTGAAGAATGGGTACATAGGTTTATACACACTCTGGAACCTATAGCAAAGAATTGGTATGCGGAGGTCGAGCTTCGCCATGGTACTGTAAGTTGGGATAACCTTGTTGATAGTTTTGTGCTCACATTTTCTATTAATGAGGATTGCCCTGTTTTGGACGCAGCTATTAGGTTGATCCATACTACGGTGTTTGATGATAAAGAATTAGCCGAGTACCAACCTGATTGGAAGGAACAAGAATCTAATGCAGTAGAATGTTATAACCTCGCCATTGATGAAGATGATGACCCGCACAACATTAATATTCCTGAGTCAGAAGGACACTATGTAGAAATACTGTCGAGGGTCGAAGCTCAAAGTTCTGTCGAAACTGGTGCCATGAAGTGTTGAAGGTCTGTACTATGTCAAAGGTCCTTATTTGTGGCACAGCCAAAGTTACTGGCTGTGCTGAAGAGGAAAGGTGTTTCGAAGCTTAAAATGCGACCATTGGAAAAAATTAGATTTGGCGGCGCCGATACGTTAACTGCATTAACTTCCTGTAATGATGAGATTTTAAGGAATCTATCACCGTTTGGATAAAATATACAGCTGCTCTGTTAGATTTGGTGTCTTCAATGCATAGTTATGACAGATTTGGTCGATGGATTCTATAAGAAGACACTCAGGCCTCCAAAGTTCACATTATGCATTTCCTTGAGTTTTACAGTTCAGTCCATGTCATCTGATCGCGAAGTCCAGGAATTGTTGAGAAAATTCATAGAGAGGGGTCTGCAGAACCTTATGAGAAATCCACCTGCATCTGCACCTCACGAAGAGACCCCCACAACGTTGAGTCAACCAATGCAGACACGATCAACCAGGAAGAATTTTAGGGCAGAAGTTCGTTCTAAGCGGAACGAAGAAAGGAACCAGCCATCAGGAAAGATACCAGAGGATCTCGTGATGAATCCTCCTGGAGAATTAGAAGACCTTGGTGAGGATGAGAATGTTGCACTGCAGCGTCCACCATATCTTCTGCCTATGTGACTAGGATTTCAGCCACCTCGGTAGAAAACCAAGTTCATGTTACGCACCCCGTCGTTGCCACAGGGTGTGCACTTGGTTGGAACAATGACAGGAAAAATAGACCGTCTGAAGTACACAGACCACGATACAAATGATCGTGGGAAATTTCCGCAGTTCACACCAGGGAAATACCTATACTCTGTCCATTATCTGGAGACCAGTATGACGCTACTGGAAGTGAAACAGTGGGCTGCCAGCTTAGAGCAAGCTAGCCTGTTGAAAATTCTCAATGTTCCCCACTTTGGTTGTAGCATGCAGGTGACCATAGTGGTCAAGCAGCTATTGGCATTGGTGCATGATGGGAACCTATGGATAGGAAGCGAACACGTTCCTATTGATGGAGAGCTCATTCATAAGATTACAGGCTTGCTGAAGGAAGGGCCTGATCCTAGAATTGAGTTCGTGGGAAAGCATGAAGACACGAAGCTGGCGCAGAGCATGAAGGAACGCTTCAGGCTGACGAAAGGAAAGCAAGGGTATCAAACCTCAACCATCTGGCATCAAAAAATTCACTTCACCGCAGAACTACTAGCATGCAAGCTAATGCGAAAGTGCAGACCGAATGAAGTATCTACCCCAATTATCAGTATTGTTGCGAACTGTGCCGAAGGCTACAGTTACAAATGGGCAGAGTACATTGCCAAGGAGTTCCTCGGAGATGTCCGCGATGCACAGGAGAAAGGTAGACCCTTTCACTACTCATGGTTGTTAGTGCTTATTGCACTGGTAGGATGGAAAGAACCTACCGAGGCACAATTTGTTGATGTGCCTCTGCACATGCCTGGCGCAACAAGATACGCATCTCTGTGGGTGTCGCAGGATAAAACCTTCCAGTAGATGACGAACTACGTGTTTTCCTTCTATGCAATGAATATTTCCTATGAGATCCTGAAGACACCACGGCTCAGTAATGAGCTATTTTCTCAGTATGCAGCAGTGGCCAACTTCAGGGCTGACATGCATCATGTCTTCATCCAGGCCCGTGCAGATAACAAGCACAAATGGTTGAAGTTGCCATACGTGGTGAACGAGGAAGACATCCTCGCAGTAGTCAAGCAGTGGCCGGCTGAATGGATGAAGGACACAGGAACAAAGCTGAGCATACCAGTCCCCCCTATGACCGATATGGGCGTAGGTCCTAGTCAGGCGCAGCAGAATGAGCCACTTGAAGAAAGAGACGAACAAGATGAGTCGGAGCAGAGCGGAGATGACCAGGGTGGAGATGATGGAGGTGATGAAGAAGAAGAAGAATCGGTCAAGACAATCTCTGACCCCAATAGCCCAGATAAGCACAAGTCGCCAGAGGCAGAGGAAGTGACTAAACCTCAGCTTAGAAAGAAAATGAAGGCGTGAAAGGGAAAGAACATCGTTGAAGAGCCCGCTTTGACGATGGAAGAGCTTGATCAGGCTCTGACAAGGTCCACAGAAGCACTAACCAAAAAATGGTCATAATTTGCAGCTACACATCTTGATGCACTCTCGGGCGTAGCGTAACAAATTACAGAACTCAAGGCATTAGCAGAAATATCAGTGACTGGCGCTGCAGCAAGCAGTGCCCCAGCAAGCACGCAGCCAGATACTTGGCAATGGCCAGCCAGAAATAACAAAGGATAGGTCCCAAGTCCAGCCCTCATAATAACTGATGCATCCTCTCGATCGCAGATGAGTATGACTGTTGAGATAAACTACGCCAAGTTGTCTATGCCGGAGCTGCATCTGTGCCAATTGACAATTATGAACAAGATCCGAGAGTGAGATAGCTACTCACACAGGCAATTGGAAAATTCCATGAAGTAGAGTGAGAGCCTCACAGCGCAGTTGGAAGAAGCTGAGCAGAAGAAGAGGGAAGTAGAAAGCAAGCAGGCTGCACTGGCGCAAGTATTGGATGAGGCGTGTCGAAGTCTCCCTGACTTTGACATGTCGGCTGAAGAAGAACTAGAGCAGAGACTCGCCAAGCTGAAAGACTATGCACAACAGTCTCGTAGCATGATAGAGAAGATGAAAGCAGAGCATGAGGCTCAGATTGCGGAGCTTCAACTTCACATCATTCCAGAGAGTCCACCAGAGGTCAGGGAACAACGTCGCAGGGATATTCAAGCCTCAACAACGAAGATCTCAGATCTGGTGAGCAGTGCATCAAAGCTGCTAGATGAAAGCGTTGAGGCCTGGGAAAACTTGCAGGACCACCCAAAAGTGGAAAAGCTGCAAGAAACTATCAAGCAGCGACAGAAAGAGCTGGATGCAGTAAAGGCATAAATCAAGACACTGCCTCCTATGCAGAAGATGCTTAAGGTGAAGCAGAGCAATGAGCTCCAACAAGAAATTGAGTCTTGCAGAAGGAAAGAAGTGTTGTTAGTGAACTCTATGCAGCCTCTCATTAACGAGGCCTTGGAATTGAGCACTGTTGCGGACAACCAGCTCAAAGTTTTGAAGGAGTATGATGCATTCACACAGGAAAAGGCCAACAAAGCATCGTCAGCAACATTGCAAGAGATTGTGGAGAAGGAGCAAGCAGCTGAAGATATCATGCACAGCCTCAACAAGCAGTTCATTATCTTCGCCAACAAGATTCTCCCACCAGAAAAGCAGCAGAGTGCCCCAGGATGGGACACTGGTGAGTCTTAGGGGCCTGTTGGGGCGCGGACCTTGAAGGTCCTTAATTTTAGCAACTCCGTGGTTTTGGTGTGAATCTTGTAAGCGGAGTTGTGACTCAAAATAGTCTTAGGGGGGTTAGGTCAAAGCCCCTCCTTTTGTAATTAACCCATGGTTTGAACGCATGGTTTTTAATCCCATGGTTTAAACACATGGTATTGTAATAGTGCACTTGTATAAATAGGCACTTATGTAAAGGAGAAAAGAGCTTTTTCGAAGGTTTTTGTATGATGATAATTTGATGTGAAGAAGTTAAGGCCTATTTTTTGGTTTAAGGTTAAGTCCCAGCTGTGTGTGTGGACGACCTCTACAGCTGAGTGCGCAGAGGGTTTTGTAAGAAAGGATCTGCAGCTGAGTGCCTAGATCAGAGAAAGGGTCTGCAGCTAAGTGCGTAGCTTTGGATTGTTGAGAAGATCTGCAGCTGAGTGCGCAGAGATCTGCAACTGAGTACGCAGATCAGAACTGTTGTTTGTAAAGAGTTGAATAAAACACAGTTCTGTGGACGTAGCCCCTACACTGGGGGTGAACCACATACATCTTGTGTTGTGGTGGTTCCTTTTTTTGTGCTGTTTTGTTTTATGCATTTGATAAGTAGGTGAATGATAAGTAAGATATATGGTTAAGTATTAACTTCGCTGTGAATTCCTATTTAAGGGTTAAGCAAGTAACTGTCTGTTTATCTAAACTGCGAAGCTAATTAAGTGACTATCGAAGCTCTGTGTTGTATGATTAATAATTGTTAAGGCTAAAGGTACAGTAATATCCCTCTTTTTCCTGCAGAAACCTGATTCTGTGGCACCCCATAGCTGTTTTGGGTGAGATTGCAACTTGTTCGCAGGTTGTTCCCGAAAGGGCCAACACTGTGGGTCTTTTTGTTGGTTAAAATAATAGTATAAGAACCCGGGTCTTCCCTAAGCAACCAACAACAACTGGCACTGTCACTGAATCCTACATATATCGAAGACTTTGTCGACATATTCCACAACAAACGAAAGCAAGTAAACTAACTCGATCACCACAACAGAGCCAAAATTAAACTATGCAACTGTACAATAAAATACAAATTATGAGCCCTGACTGAAAATTATGCATATTATTTTTTGAGATAGAGCCAATTTCTAGGCTCTACCAAGGTTTTCCCTTCATAATCTAATAGCTCATAAGCACCTTTCGCTAATACCCATTTAACCACGTAAGGCCCATGCCACATAGGATTGAAATTTCCCATCCCTAATGGTTCACTAGCTTGGTCCCATAAAAGGACCAAGTCACCTTCACTAAAATTCCTAGGATTAACATACTTATCGTACTGGGCTTTAACACGACACTTATTAACCTCAAGATCCACTAAAGCATCCCAATGCTGCTCATCAAGTTGCTTTAAGTGGACCAGACGTTCTTCAAATGCAGAAGTCTCTGGTAAAAGTTCCACGACTAGCTTCAAAGAAGGTATTTCACATTCAATAGGTAAAATCAACTCCACCCCATGCACGAACTAATATGGGGGAAAACTGGTGGCAATATTAAGTGCGGTTCGATATGCCCAATAAGAAAGATATAAGATGATATGCTGATGTATCTTGCTTTGTGTGATGGTTCATTGGAGAATGGAATTAAGTGACTTATTGATTGCTTCAACCTGTCCATTCACTTGAGGATAGTAAGAAGAGGAGTGCTCTTGCTTATACCCTAAATTCAAAGACAACTCAGGCATCATCTTATTTTGAAAGTTCCTACCATGGTTAGTGAAAATATCCTTCAAGATACCGAACCTGGTGATAATATGATTGAATACAAAATGTGCGGTTGTCTTCCCGTCGACTTTGATTGTGGGCATAGCCTTTGCCCATTTTTTGAAATAATAAACAACCACTATGATGCAATGATGCCCCTGATCCAAAGTTGGGTTGCAATCCATACAATCAACCCCCCACTTAGTGAAGGGACAGGTGGTAATAATTGGATGTAAATGGGACGAATGTGAGTGCATGTTCTATGCAAACACCTGGAAAGGGTGGCACCATTTAACTGCATTAACACAATCCTTAAAGATGGATGGCCCAAAATATCTGGCTCTCAAAATATTTTGAGCTATAGAAATCCCAAATAAATGACCACCACATGCCCCTCTGTTATAGCCCAAAATGACACATCTCTGCCTGTGACCACTTTCCCATGATTTCGTCGCATGTCGACACTTCCTGAAAGTCACTGAAAAAACACCTATCTTGGAGGACCCATATCTTGAGTTCTGTAACTCCGTTTGACCTCATTTCTACGCCGTTAGAAAGGTATTTCAGTTATCTAAAACTTTCCAGAAGACACCAAAGTCTGAAAATGCCCAGAAATACCTTAAAAATGCGTTTTTTTGTGTATGCGTGACTCTCCTTATGTGCAACCCGCGCATCATGCGCGACTCTTGTGTTTTGCAAGTCGCGCATGCATATATTCGCGGGTTGCTCTTGTGTAAAATCGCGTATCATGTGCGGGTTGTCCTCCTTCAGACCCGCGCATCTGTTTCTTAACATTAAAACATGAGTTAATTGGAGATTAGTTGATTCATTTAACTTAATTTCATTAACTGCTGTAACTTCTCCAACCTTCAAAACTACCTTATTTCCCCCATATAAATAGAGGTAGGGAGGTCCATGAGAGGGGACTTGGATTTTATGCATTGTTATGCTAGAGGAATCGGGACTCTCTTTGCCTACACCTTTGCCTTGGAGGTCTTCCCCTTGTGTTGCAGAGCTTGGAGGCTGAGTTCTTTGGAGAAGAGAAGCAGCAGATCCAGATCAAGGTTTCGTGAGGTGCCAAACCTGAAGAGAAGGTATACTTGTACTTGTTTTCAGGATTAATAAAGATGTGATGTCCTTCTTCTTCCCAAATCATTGTTCAATGTGTGATTGAATCTCTGTTTCTGATCATATGATGATGTTATTCAGATCATTTGTTTATGTTTATTTGATTATCATTGTCTTATATGTGGTCATAATGGTTTGAGGAAGGTATAACTTGTTTTGCAGGTCTCTTGAAGCGAGAGGAGCAAGAAGAGGATTGAAGAGAAAGCTTGGACCAGCCTTCAGTTTATCAGGTGTGGATCTTTCTCATCTCTGAAACTTGCTGTTATATACTTGCTGAACATTGTGCATCTCTTTGTCAACCCCAGTACGTTGATGGCCTCTTAAACCCTAGCCATAGGACTCTTTCCTTTACAACACCCTCCATGGAAATCATTCAGCACAGACTCAACCTCTTCATGGGTTAAGCACTGACGTAAAATGGAATCAACCCCACGATGATACAAAGTGTCATCAACAATGAGGTAATTCTTCGCTACATGATGTAGTTGTCGATGCTCATCTCGTGAGAGGTGAGAAGGAACATTCAAATTTTGCAAATAAATGATAATGTCCCCACACCATGGGTTCATAGTTGGAATGGGAAAAATGTGCTCATCAATGAAAGAGTCCTCATGGACCTCTCCTTCATCCAAACTAGGAGAATTAGATATGAGCTCAACAAAAATTAATGACTTCTTCGACTTCGCCGAAACAAAATCTAGGTCAAATTCTTGCAATTTCACAATCCATTTATTGTACTTCCCCCTATTATCCTTCTGGTGAGGATGAATTGAAATAGATTAATGTGAGCCACAACCAAAGTTTGGCGAAGAAGGATATAATGCCTCAAATGTTGGACTGCATGGACGGTTGCTAGGGATAGCTTCTCAACATGAGTGTAACGAAGCTTCACATCAATAAGGTTTTGACTAAGATAGTAGATGACATGTTCCTGGAGCTCCTCATCCTCTTGAACCAAGACTATACCAATCGTCTCTTGAGACACGACCACATATATAAAAAATTCATGGCTCTATTCAGGTGGACTAAGGAAGGGGGTCGATGCTAAGCTTTTATTTAAAGCATCAAAAGACTCCTGGGCACACTCATCCAAGATAAATGGTGTGTCTTTCTTCAATAAACACATGAAACCCTTATTCAAATTGGAAAAATTAACCATGAATCTTCGCAAGAAGTTCGTCATCCCTTACAAACTTTTAAGATGTCTAATATTACGTGGGGGAGATAATGCAAAAGACACACTCTAATTCCCTCCTTGGAAAAGATGAACCCTAGTAAGGGACCTACCATAACGCAAAAGACACACTCATGAGGATTTAAGCAAATTTGATAATGACTACATATTTCGAAAACCAATCGAATATGACCAGGATGACACACCCTCAAACAAGAGTGAGTAAATAAGTCATCAATATAAAATTCAATTATGCTTTTAAGGTCGTGAAGAGGGAAGGTCATATCCCGTTGAAAAGTAGCTCCAGCGTTTTTAAGGCTAAAGGGCATCTTCCTATATGAAAATGTACCCCAAGGAAAAATTAAAGTAGTTTTATGTTGATCCTTGGGTTTAATATGGATTTGATTATATCATGAAAAGCCATCCATAAACAAGAAAACCTCACTCCCTGCACACTGATCCAAAATATAATCAATAAATGGTGTGGGGAAGTTATCCTTAGGATAGGTTTGGTTCAAGTATCTAAAATTAGTGCATACATGGATTGTTCCCTACTTCTTGTCAACCGGAACAGGATTTGACAACCATTCAATAAATGGAATGGGATAGATGAAGCCAGCCTTAAGCAACTTCTCTATCTATGCCTTAATAGTGTGTTCTTTCCTAGGATTCATCGCACGCAAACATTGTCAAATAGGTTTAGCATCTGGATAGGATTTGATTTCATGTTCGACAATGTGAGGGTCAATTCTCGACATCTCCTCATACGACTAAGTGAAAAAATCTCAAAATTATTTAAATATCTTGGTGTATGTTTCAATCTCATCGGGGGAACAATCTGCCCCAATGTACACATTCTTAATCTTTCCAGGAATTAGATAAATGTTGATAGGTATAGTAGGTGACAATTTTGCCATGTTCCCTTCAGCATACTTACTAGGAGAGCCTAATGGGACCACGGGCCTACCAAATTTTTCTCTAAGAATTGCCCTATATTCATCACACTCTACATGATCAAGCTTAGGAAGAAAATAAGATCTATGATGCAACTCTCCCCAAGGTTGTTCTAAACTAGACATAGCTTCGAGGATAGCTTCATTCATTGGAAAAATGCCATCAAAGAATTCATGCGAGTGATATGATGCAACCGCCCAAGCAGGAAGTGCATAATGGTCCTCCTCCTCCATCCGTGAAGTGGAAGGAATAGGATCTACAAAAAGACCAAGGTTAGCTTGATAAGACACCAAAGATGTAGATAACGACATGTATGTCTCTGTAGGTCGAGAGTCTTCACCTGAAGCACTCGAAGAAGGAAGAGTCCAATGATCCTCCAAATGCAAAGTATGAAAATGAACCGAACTCAATGATGACAAAGATCCACCAAGACTAGAACCTATCATAAGAACAAGTGCAGGACAATTAAAATTTCCCATCAACGAAGGATACATGCCCACCCCAAAACTCTCAGTTGCTGACTGAGAATGATCAATGATCGAGATAGTATCTCCTGACGATGCTTTTGTGCCGGAGTTATCAAAATATTTCTAATCGATTGTAACAATCCTCCCATCTAAAGGACAACAAACTACCTAGAAGACAGATGATGCGACTGCTTACTTGTTATAAATCCAGTTATGTCCCAGCAAAATATATAGTCGAGGGGCGCATAAACCACCTCAACCTACATCACTACGGTCTTCCCCCCCAATTGGACCTCAAGGGAAGGAAGTATACCATGTAGCCAAAAATATCTTCCATCAAACACAGTCAACATGGTTCCATATTTTGCAATGTAGGAGAACCCAAGCCCTTCCAACAAGCTAAAGACATCATGAAATCCGTAGCATCTTCATCAATCACTGTGTGCTTGATGGTGTTGTTTAAACACTCTACATGCACTAAAAGAGACACATAGTAAGGAAAGTGAGGCTGGAATCCATGAGTTTCAAATTTAATCATTGTGGAAGAACTCCCATCAACAACCTCAAGAGAAGATAATAAGGCTTTCCTTTGTGAAGGGCAAGTCTAAAGGAATTATAAAGCAGACATCGCACAAGGAGTCTGGCCTAAATCCTCGACAACAAAAATGTTTTGGGTAGCTTGGGAATTAAGATTGTTCCTTGAATGCTTTAAGTCTCTCGTAGGAATGTGAGGTGGATGTTTAGGCTTGTCACTAGGTTTATCAATACTCAAAGAGCTCTCGAGTGGAGCAGGTTATTTTCCTAGGTCATGTTGCGATTGTCACATACCCCAATTTTGTAAAATAATGTTAATTGTTTTAATTTGATTCCTAAGACATTATGTTAAATTTAATGCTAAGTAGAAACTGATGACTCAGCAGAGTCAGAAGATGTGCAATGTAATTCTGAATATTTTATTTTTAATAAATAAAAAATAGAGACAACAGCTTGGGAGAGCTGTTAATAAGAGTGTTACTGGTCAAACTGGTGGAAGGAACTATGTGGAGAGCAAAAGACAAGTGGCAGCATCCTCAAACACTTCCTATGTTGCAGGTGGCAACTTCCCTACATTTGGGGTCATGATCCCCCAAGAAAGTGGGATCAGAGCAGGTGGCTCAATTAATGACAACTAACCCAAACAGACCTAGGCAATATTTTAAAAGTACCCAATGTAGAGAGCTAAGGCTGCTCAGATATTTTCCAGGAGAAGAATCATTCAGGAGGAATGCACTTCAAGGAATTTATTGGGGAAAAAGGGAAAAACTATAAGGAAGGTGTTTTGAGAGAAAAACTGCGGTAACTTGGTCTGATACAGCTTGCTAGTTGAGAGAGTTGACTGATAAGTTCAGGATTGGTATTGAGTCTCAGGACTAGTACTTGATTATTGCTACACCTAGTTCCAGCCAGGAAGACCAGAGCAAGCTTGGGGGTCCTGAGGAGTCACTGTTTGAGCGCTCTCCAGGAGTTGGTAGGGAGGAACGGCCTCCCATTGCTGTTGTTGACCAAGCTTTAAGAACAGGTTCTGCTATCTATTAATTTCTGTGTTAACTATCTGTGTATGATTGAATGATGCATTGCAGTTTCTGATGTAAAAACTTAGATTGTTTAGTAATGAAGTTATTCATAGTTTGTTTTGAAATGGAATTATTCTTAATGAGAAACAAACCCTACCTGTGTTTTTCCCCATCTGGAGTAATCCAGATCGTACTCTAGCATAGGTGGTGAATTTATATAAAGAAAGTATGATGCAAATGTGGAATAAGATGCTAGATTGAATAATAGAATGTTTTCTTTTATATGTTATCAAAAGAAATATCATTTTGTACCTAAAGTAGTGTTAAATCTGGACTAAGAATATCAGATTATTAGAAACAGAAAGAGAAACTATATCATTTTACTGACAGTAGTATGTGTTAGTAGGAAAAAGAAAACAGTTCTTTATACAGTATTCACTTACAGTAATCTTATTATTTATTTTTAAACCAAAGAAAAGAATATAATAGTTACACTAGAGTAGGATTAGACTAAATAAATATGCTTTTTAACTTTACAGTTTATTTCTTCCATTTTAGAATATTTTAACTACTGTATGTATAGCAGCTAAACCAAGAGTAAGAATAGCTAAAAACCTTGATTTAGTTATACAGATAAACTAGTCGATTTCAAAATTTATTTATGGTTGGTAATGTAATTAAATTATTTATTTTATCTAGCTAAGCCTAAACAAAAATCTACATCTATTAACTTGTTCCTTTTATAATTTAAATCAATCATTACAATACAGTTCATAGAATATAGAAAGTTTGTTATACTATAAATACTATTATTGTAAAATAAATAGGGAACATAAGAAATAAACAATAGAATACTATTGCTTTATACATATTCAAATAAGATAAATATAAAGATTATATATATAATTAGAGAATCTATACTACTTACAGGTAAGATAATATTCTTATTTCATAACAAGTAAATGTGAATTCTGTACTTAAGGATGTAACTATCAGTTACCTAATTACAACTATAAAAACATGAAATTTCTCATATTTTGAAAGATAACAAATGTAAAACAATATTTAAAATTTATTTAGAATGAAGTATATCTAAACAAGATAATGTAAAATCATTAAGCAGTTATCCTAAATACGATACAGGTGAAAAATTAAGTAAAATCTCTTACAGGAATCAAATAAATAGAACTTAGACAAGCTCGACTCATCGAGCTAAATAACGATTTACACAATACAAATAATAACAAAATAAACTACAGTAATACGTTGTAATTTAAAGTAATTTAAAGAAACAATAGATATATTTATTTGTATAACCAAGTTAGGGTAAAACCCTAATATACCAAAATTGTACAGCAGAGGTAAAACCAAGGAGTTTGAGCTCTTTTACTGCCTCTCGGCTTCAACAATAATTCACAGAGTGAGGCTTAACAGCCTTCCTTTCATTTTTCCATTTATATACAGTAACAAGAACAAAATTTAAAAATTACAGACACGGCCTAAGCTAGAGAACCCCGCATAAAGCAAGGGTTTCAACATCCACTAAGTACAGCGAACCAAGCAACCAGGTAAACCAAAAACCACAAGGGTTTTACAGGCCACGAAGACCAACCATCATATGCCCCATAAGGGACCGGACAAGAAAGAACAACCATGGGTATCCAAGGCTTACTCGTGAACCAGCAAGTCGTTGCCACAACCTCGCACCAACCGCGCAGAGAGAGACAGGTCAACACCTGCGAACCAATGAAGAACATTAATGTTAAATATCTGCATCAAGAATTTAACTATGGTGTAATAAACAAACATGCAAGGTTAATAAAAAATGTACTTGGCATTTCTTACCTCAAAGCTTCACCGAAATATAACCACCCACGAGAAGAAGCGCTACCACCAGCACGAGGAGGAGTAAGCTTTTCATCAACTGCAAGGAAGAAGGTATTACTACACAACATCGATTAACGATAGTAGGGAATTGCAGTCACCGGCCCAACAAAGTATAAAACCTTAAGCCATAATGGGTCTCAAACCAAACCAAAACACAGTTCATTGCGAAACCCTAAATCCTTACAAAACTCAAGAGAAGAAGTCACGGCATTCACAACTGGGCTGCGGGAGAAAAATACTTTGCAGTCTAGAGATTTTTGAAGGAGTGAGCATCAAAAGACAAACCCTGGAGGAACAAATAACCCAGCCCGAGCAGTGACAAATTGGTTTACATTTGTCTCCTCTCAATGTGCAGGTCGATCCCACAACTGGAAGAAAACAAGTAAGCAAACCGGGAGTTTACTGACGACGACTTGCAGAGCGATAATGCGGTCAAGAAACTCAGTAGCAAAGTGGCCAAGGCTGAAAAAAATGGAGGGAATGACCAGTTTAGGGTTCGAGAGAGAGATTTTTATTCACGTAATACTTGGCTGTAGTGATGCCACGTCCATCATTTAGATTTTTGCATGCAGTGGGTATTTTTTTCAATAGTCTCGACGAGCAATCACAAGAGGACTAACATGCCAATAATTTTGTGTTGTATCGAAGGTTCTACTATAATATTTAGCCCAAAGTCAACCTATTCATACGTTGCATGGAAACAAAGGAATTTTTAATATTCAAACTATACCATACAAATCATCAAAGGCGTGGGGATGATTACGAACCATCATGATATTTTTAACATACATTTCTTTCAAAACAATTTTAACCTGGGTAATAGTAAGCCTGGAAATACTTTATAAAAGAAATTCATACGTTTATACAGTGCTTATGAAAAAGTATTTATGCAACCCATTAATGGTAACATAGCAAGGGTATAAACAATACTTGACTTAGCTTGTTATGAAATTAAAGGAGGCATTAATAAAAGGTTATAGATCTATAAATCAAGGTTCAACTTTAAACTCATCTTGAAATGTGGTCTGTTATTTGACCCCTTGCATGTATACTTTGCACCCTCTTTATACATTGCAAAGTATTCGCTCAGCCAACAACTATTGCTCTAACCTAAATTTAGGCTATTTGTGATTTTTAAGGAAGTTTATAGAACTAATCTATGGTACATACCCTTATTTTTGAATATTAATCTCAATTGCCTTTAATTGTGGATTTATTAACTAATAAGGTTTGCATTTTGAACATATTAAGTCTTAAAATGTTAAGGGGCTTGACATTGAAATTTTAATGATATCCTAACCATAATTGGATAATACTTTCCAAGCAAATTATATGCAGAGGAATTTAATCTATCAATACTATGATAGTCTAATTGGAAGTAGTATGTAGTAAGAATATAAACCCTTTTAAACTCCAAGTTTTGGAAGATGGATTATTAGTATATAAATCTATTTAACTATTTCACTTACATTCACATTACAAATAGTAACCAAAAATTATTATGACATGAAGGGGTATGTTCACTTTTAAAGATAGATTTCTTAATGTAATGGTCTTGCCATATTTTAGTTTACCTGTAAAGAAGGATTTAAGGATTTTAACCACAGGACGACCTTGGTAAACATCAAAGAGTTTATTACGCATTATAAAATATAAATTACAACTAAAAGGAGAAAGCAATTGTCACCATTACTGATAGAACTGAATCTCGTTTTCCATGGCAGCTTTAAAAGAATAACGATTTTAAGATTTTACCTCATGAAAACATAGAAATTGAACATCATACATATTCTGTTACTGAGCTATTATTTTTGCAACGAACATATATCTGTATGCGTAATGATTACTGACAAAGAAGCACCGGATCTTTCTTACCTGTAATATGTAAGAGCAGGTAAAGTTTCTGCGTTAGCTCGAAAGCTAAGTAAGCCCAGAATATCATGACAGTTCCACCTTGTGGTCGCAAAGAAAAACAAGTCATTAAACGGAAAAAGAATTGTTCCATAACATAAACATAATCAAGTAGATAATTCAGAAAATGAATTCATTAACATATAACTAACTAAAACAATTAGTTGATTGCATTTATGAACATTATCTGTATTTAAAAAAAATTATTTTTTCGGAAATTTTGGGGTTTTGACAGCGATGTACCGTAATCCTTAACACGTGTCACAATGTTTTCAATAGACATCATGTTGATGCAACCATGGCTACTTACTGTGTTCAGTGGGTTTTGAATCCCACCAGAAGCACTTCCATGGTCCATGGTCCTTGAGTTCATATTTTGGTTTTGCAGTAAAGGATCCATCAACACAATTGGGCTCTGTGCGATGAACTTTAAGGCATCTTCCATACAAGGGCACAAGTGAGTGAGGTGATCTGCCCCACCAAGCTTGCACAAGAACTAAACCTTACGTTTAACCTTGTTGTCCCCCTCATCATTACTATCGTTCTTTTCATCATTAACATTTCCATTCCTATTCCCACCCTTTCAGTTGTTTCTACCTTTATTCTTACTCCGTCCAGGTTGCTAGTTACGTTTCTGGTTCGACAATTGCACATAAAGTACATCCACCATTTGAGTGGGATAAGATGAAGTCATAGCTTGTCCTGACACATGCTGTTAATAGACAACTTATTCATTTGGTTTTTAACCGAGTCTGCATGTTTATCACTTGCAGAGCCAACAATTCCATCGACATATGGCCCAGGTTTGAACTTCGGATCGAAATTGGATCGTGGTGCATTCAGAATAATTTCATACAAGAGCCCAGGCTGAGCATAAATCAAGTCTAATTGCTAAGCTTGAAAGATATCCCATTCCTCATTCTACACTCCAGATGTGGATACATCCTTCACTATATAGGGCAATAACGATTTGAGGAACCACTCCAAAAGAAATTGTGGTGGAATGTGATCCCTAATCAATCGCTTTTGTCTACGCCACTCTTGAATATGATTAGAGATATGGGTGGATTTATCCTTCCAAAATGTCGACAAGAGTTCAGTACCGACATCGTAACAAATGGGTAGCTGAAAGTGATTGAGGAAGGTCATGGATAAGTCATTAAAGTTTCGAAATGTGCCCCCAGGAAACTCTATATACCACTTCGCTGCAAGACCTGTGAGGGTGCGTTGAAATAGTATTAAATTATCATAATCATGATTCAATCAATTTTAATAGAACCATAGGTGGAAATTCGTAACATGCTCACCAGGGTCCTCACCAGTCTTACCTTTGAATTTTGGAATGTTCGAAGGAAGCTTGGGAGGGACAACCAGCCATGTTGGATCATGGGACACCAGATCATTAGTCAATCTCGATAAGTCAGGAAAATTTAACGTCGCTAGGAAAGGGATCCTAGGCTGTGGCATTTGGTTCCACACTCCCTAATAAGACTGGTTCACATAGGTCTGATTATTGTTAAATCCATGGCCTTAGCTAGTCGGATAGTAACCTCCTCCCATCTAACCCATAAAAGGGTGGATGGCAACATTGTAGTTCGGTATACCTTGATACTGGGGTGCTATGAAGCCATATTTATAAGACTAATAAGCAGGTTGAGTCCCAGACCCATAAGGTGGTGTATAAGGTGGTACATAAGGTGGTACATGCCCTACTGACACATAAGGAGGCATATATCCTTGTGACACTATGATGTTAGCAGACATGGGAACAACATGGATAAAGGTAGAACTTCGGCCCAAACCATGAGAGTTAGGGGGAGGATGTGTCATTATAAACACATTTAAAGGAACATGTGCCTAATACAATGGAATATAGGATGGAATATAACTTGTATTCCCAATATTCACATGTCTAGGGTTACTTCCATGAATGGGAATACTAGTACTAGGTCTAGGTTGTGTGTGTGAGGATCCTCCCACTGCAGGATTAAAAGGTGCAATATGACTATTAACAAATCCATCTGCATGGAAAGGAATGACAGTGACCCCAGGCGTAGCACTAGGGTCAACACCAGATCCAAAATTGGGTGCCGATTTGGTCTTAGGAAGGTCTGGCATGCCATATCTAAAGCCAGTGCTAGAGGGTGTAGGATGAGTCTCACCGCTCGCAATATGGGACCAATATCAATGGTCTGAGTTTATATAGTCTGGAAATTATGATAATACATTATGTGATGCCCCAACCTCAAAGTGATCAGGTTCTTCCAGAGTCTCATATAAGCTTTCAGGTATAGCCTCCTCCCCTAGGGGTGGAGAAGGGATATTTTCTGGGATCTAAGATGAATGGCTCATGGTGAGATCTGTGTGTGAATCAAAGTGAGTATCAGTCCGCTTGGACTGTCTGATTCTCTCTCGCAAAGGAGGATGAGATGTATAAGACAGAAGACCTGCTAAACAATGAGAATTATGGAGTGGCATGCCTGGATCCACTATGACTCAACAAAAATAAAAAGACTCAAACAAATTACGTACCCTAAAGCAATCTAGCGTACACAGAGAAAACTCTTAAGAAAATATACAACCAAAATACAAGAAAAACAAAGGGAGGATATGTGAGCTCCCGAATGCTGTATGTATGTTTCGCCTAGGAGAATCTTGAACTCTCATACACTAGAAGCAGAGGTGTGTAACCAATTATAGTAGCCCTCAGCTTCAACGCGTAAAGAGACTGTGTTGTCCGACCCCTACCTAGCCAGGACACCCACATAATAACCTCTGCAAGTACACCTTGCTATACCTAGGTAAGGAAACTAAGGTCACCCCAATATAACCAATGCTCAGGTGGACATTCGCAAGTGGGATCGATCGTATGGGAAGGGTAGCAAAGCCCAAAGCTCAAAAGCACCAATTGGTACCTCAAAAACCCCCAGACACAAATACAATCCTAGAAATATCTCTAGCGCCCATAGAAAGTGGCCAAGGGATATCCCAACCACAATCGTGTACACTACCTCGTGCTTAACTCCTGTGTAAGAGGATCCTCCCGAGAAACACTAATTATACCAAGGATTTCACTCTCTCACCTGGACAGACACCTACTTGTATTATTTACTGATCTTGGAGAATTAACTCACAATGAACTATTCCAAGACTCTAAATCATAATCATGTTGATGTACCCTAACAAAGAAAAATGTGTAATTCATTTTATTTTAAGTGTTGATTTTAATGGCTATGATTACTTGAAGGGAAATGAATTTGAAACCAATGGTATTATGACTCAATAGTGAAATAAATGTGCACACCTAACAAACAATGCCAAGTGCAATATTGTCTAAATGAAAAAACGGGGTATGCCACTACATGAGATGCATGCTTTTCCTTCAAATGTTAATGCAATCATTCCAAAATGAAAACCTGATTATAACTTTAGTAATAAAACCTAATGCAAGTACTATGCAAGTGCAAAAATGCAACAATGCATAAATATGCGAAAAATCAAATATTTTTGTATTTTTTTGAAATAAATGAGATGTAAAAGCAACAAAAGACTCTACAACTCTCAAACACTACAACCACTTACAGACATTAAGAAAGTGTTTCCTACTATTCCTCACTCACGCAACCCAGGTTCAAGAAACCCACAAAACCAACAAACACCCAAAGATATCGGCATGATAGAGCAAGTTCAGTCGGTAGCACCTACAACATAGGTGCAGTCTCACTCGAGATATCTTAATAGGTAACTTCCATAACCATGTTTCTGTAGTCGACGAGTGATTATAGTCCAGCACGCAACCAAGGAGATCAACAGACTTGAAAGGTTGGAGTCCTTTTTAATAACTCAACGGTGGCACAACCATGCGACACAACTTATTCCTTAACAACTTATCCACAAAATAATTTGAACGATATACCATGCTGTCAATGTTACCACACATTCTATCCACATTCTAACAATAAATGATAGTGGCATGACTTTATTACAACTTAGCAGTAAATGAGCATGAGATAATACACAATAATTCATTCATTCAACTTCTTTTATAAATATTGCAACATTCACATAAGCAATAAACATAAATAATACAAGATGACCCACACATCATTTCAACAAGCACATTCATTCAACACAATATGTAACATGGAAACCCAAACGATAAAAATCACAAAGGTGCTCTTCATCTGGCATGAGAAATATATGGCACCTTTCAGTCTGCAACTTGACTGCAGACTGTTTGAGATATGTCTTTTCAGATCAAACTCTTTCTTTCTCTCATGCTCTCTGGTTTTATTATGCTCTCCTTCTACTCTGCTCTCCTAGTGATTCACACACAGCCTGGATCGACTCTTCTACTCCACTATCTGTGCACTCAGGTGCAGATCGAATCTTACTATTCGACAACCCTTCTGCAAAATGGGTTCCACGGCTTAAAAACCTAATACTATCAAACTTCTGTTCGATTTCTTCAATTATTTTCTAACTATTTCGAACCCTTATACAAGATGGGTTGGGCCTTATTTATATCCTTTATAAGACCGCACAGGGTCAGATACATATAGTCCATCTGTTACAAGTTGTAATCAGTCGTAAAAAATGGTTACAAAGTGACATAGACTAAGTGACACAAGGCGCTATCGGCCTGACTTACAAGATTCCTTCATACATGCGTCGTTCTCCGGCTTGTGCCAAATTTAGCAGCCACGATATTTCTGATATGTCACTTTCTAGCAATTACTTTTCTGCACGCCTGTAGATTCACCTTCTATTCATCACACTACTCTTTGCCACAGATTTCTGTCTTCTGTGCTTCCTTTCCATCCTTTGTATCTTCCTTCTTGTCGTGCACTTGCTTATTCTTCCTGCACTTGCAGATCTATTTATTCCTTGTGCTCTTTCTTGGCCCAATATGCCCCTAGCACTCTCATGTGGCACATCCCAAGATACTAAGCAAATTTATGGTTTTGGCGTTGGCTGCGCCATGGGACCAACCTTGACCTGAAATGATATAAGAATTCCTTGTTCCTGGACAACTTCTTCTTGTACCTCCTTTTCTTGCTTCTCCAATTTCTCAACACGGTCGAAGCTGATATGTTTCGAAGGTACATCTTCCAGAGACTGAGTTATATGCTAGAGATTCTATTGTATAGGCATAAGGATCCATGTAACGCGTTCGAATTCAGATTGGTGTACTGCAAATTCTTCATTCTTGACCTGCTATTGGTCATGTAGAGCTTTTACTTATGCTGCAGCTGCTTCAACTTGACTACCTTTGTGATATTTTCCTTGATGAGAAGCTTCTTCATGTTTGCCTTAACCACTGCGATTTTCAACTCAGCTTGGCGTGCGTCCTCTACAAACTTCGCTTATGTTTCATATTCCAGGATTAATTCCCATGTCACCGAAATGACGTCGATTGCTTCATTACGGAGCTTTTCTCCTTGCTTAATCCAATCAATAGCTTCAATTGCTATTTTCTTACACTCTTCGATCACATTAGGGGGTTTACTTGGTCGTTGCTATGCTTTACGCTCTTCCTCCTACTTCTTTAGGTTCTCCACAATTATAGATAATCGGGCTACCTTGGTTGCTACATCTAATTATTCTTGGCCTTCTTCTATGGGGAACTCTATTACTGCGCCACTTATGGCTTCTTCCTATGTAATGCTTCCTTATTCTTCCACCTTAATCTCTTGCTCCTTCTTCATGAGAAGGGCCTTGTGTTGTTTCTCCTTCCTTGTTTCCTTTTGTGCTTGATATGCAAGAGCATTTTCTTGGATTCTGATTTATGTTGCGGCCTCATGATAAACAACATATACTTCGACCAATTCTAGTTTGGAAAAATCTATACATAGTGTTCCCAACTCATGGGAAACATCATCAAACTCTTGAGTCCTTGTTTCTAATGCTTGCACTTTGATTTCTATATTGAGCAGCGACAACAATAGTGGTATTTCTAATGTATCATGGGGGTCAACTCCATAGGTCTTGACTTTGACTTTTCCCCGTACCTCATTAATGGTCTCAGTGAGATTATTGACATGCTTGGTGAGTTTGTTGGTTAATCGCATCTACTATTTACTTATACCTTTAAAGCTGGTGTGCGCTACTTTTGCAATGGCATCTGCAAACATGATAATGTATTACTCAACTAAGTTGATTCTATTAGCAGTTTTATCAACTTTTCACTTCTTGTGCTACGGCTCATGCTGCTCCTTTTCTTGTGCCTCTTCCTGTGCCTTCTTTTGGTTCTACACATCCTCGTCAGTGGGTGTGCCTTGTGAATCATTTTGATCAGAGTCTTGATCACTGTCTTCATTGTCATCATTTGAATCTTGCACCTAGCTACCTTATGCATCAGCATTGTCATTACCTTGGTCATGACCTTGTCCATTACCTTGGTCATTACCTTGGTCCATCTCTTCATCAACTGGGATGTGCCATTCATTTAGCTAGTCTTGGGTAACATTTTCAACATCCTGGTCAATAATCATGAAGTCCGTTTGATGCGCTTGTTTCTTCAGTTCTTGTCGTGGTTGCAGGATGATATTATGGACATCAGCCTGGAAGTTTATGAAAGGTGCATACCTTTGGACCGTCGCAACTAGCACTCTATGCTATTGTCATGCTACTTCCCTTAGTGCTTCCCCGTGCAAAAATAACTCTATGTTGTTATATTTCTTTTGGATCTTTTCTTTCTTATCTTCCCACAACTTCTAATATTTCATGCCTTAAAAGAATACTGGGACATATAGTGGTTGGTAGTCTGGTGGGTTAGACCAAACTATGAAGGAAATCAATATGAGTAACCAGGAGTAGTGGAATTTTGTCTTACTTTCTTCTAGCGCTTGTGATGCATCATCTACCATCTCATTCAGTAAGTACTACGACCAATTGATCAACACTCCTTATGTGCAGAGTCTAGCTAATTCAACGGTCCCCACTGTGCACTCAGTGAGTCACATCTTGCACAACAGCTTGCAAGATAACACTTTTGCAGCAAACCTCACTATATTGTCAGTTATGGAGGAAATCAGGAATCCTCTATTTGCACGCATGAGGTTATACTTTTCCCTCATCTTTGTTGTATCCCTATCCTTACATAGATATCATGTAGGGTTGATTCCTTGGCATGAGAGACTCGTGATCGACACAATCAGCTCAACATCCACATGATATGGCTTGTCGATCCACAAAAATCCTCTGTGGAAGCAGACCAGGAGCTGGTGCACATATGTTCTCACTTGTTGACTTCGACCAAAATGTGGCATAAGAAGGAAATTAAGTAGGTCAGTGCATTCTATACCTTGATCCCACTTCATTGGGACTACAAGCTGTGGCATAGGAGGCTCGGCTAGAAGAGTGATCATGTACTTGTTTCTTTCTAGGTCCGCCTGTTTCCATGTATCATCATCCTTGAATTTTAGTCTCACCAGCTTTGACATGATGTTCATTAATAATGGCACTCTAGCAAAGATCTAGGGTGCAACCAAGGAGGAGAATGCTTGCATCGGGAGATTTCCTTCTAGTGCCTCTAGTCTCCTTGGTCGAATATATGGCGTTAGCAGGTTTCACTCCTCTATAGTGGCATTCACCTCTCTTCTCGGTGGTAGAATTGGTGTATTGTTGGTGGATTTGTGCTTCTTTAGAAACTTTGGCACCTTCACCTGAGGCCCTAATGTTCCTGGAATATCTACAATCGATAGTCCCATCAATACATACTGTCGTGGACCTAACGCTGGTAGATTAGCAACTGGATTTTGAGTTGGGACCGAAGCAGCAACGTGAATAGTTCGTGGAGCCAGATGCACCATTGTTTTTTGTTCTTCCCGTGCTTTCTATGCTTCCATAATATAAATTCTTCAATGATTGGGTAAGGTGATGCATTGGTAACGTTAGATTACTTGCTAGTGCTAGAAATCAAAATAACCATCGGCTTCGGCTCTCACAGTTGCATACTTTGGTTCGCTCTTCTTCTCTCTTGCAAGTAAAGTGAATCTTGAAGGTGAAGATAGATATTTATAGGTGTGTGCTCATCCTGCATGTGATCATTAGATTGAAGAGCGACGTCTTGTCGATCACATGGGCTTCCCATTCGACGCATTCCAAAATTTACTTCATACGCTTGAACTCTAACTTGTACCTCTCAGGACAGTGATGGAAAGGACGACAGATGGGACCAAAAATCACGCCACCATTTTCCTTGGACTTGTTGAATTAATGACGCTTCGCTGTCATAACCACCTAAATATTTTTGGGTATCCGTGCCTTCATGGCGCCCAGCTGTCATTCCTGCTTTTATTATGGGATTTACACATTGATGTCACAGACATGCAACATGACAACTTCCTTTTCTCTTTTTGTTTTCTCATTTTTTTTCTATCTCTTTTACATGTTGCAACCATCATGGTAAGGATTTAACAGGCTTCCATTTATCATTCCTACGACCAATGTTCCATCTAACTTATGCAATTTTACTGTGCCTGCATCAGTGATGTGTGTGATCACATATGGCCCTAGCCAATGTGTTTTCAATTTACTTGGATGCTTCAAAAATTTGCTGTCGTACAAAAAAACAAGACCTCAGACTTTGAACAGCTTAGTCTTGATATGGCGATCATGCCATGCTTTCTTTCTTTTCTTTTCTATATTTTAATGAAACCCTACGACCAATTTTTCCTCCTCCATTTAAACAATATTTGATAATATTTGCTCGACCGCATCCACATTGGTCATTTCAGTCAGCGCAACAATCCTTAAGCTCGACACACTATATTCCATTGGCACAATAACTTCTTGTCCATATACCAATCTGAATGGAGCGTGTCTTGTTAATATTTTGCAATTTTTGTGATATGCCCATAGCACAACTCAAACTTTATGATCCCAATCATCTCTACATGCTTTGCATACTTTGGTTAATGCATTTTCCAAAATCTTGTTGAATGCTTCAACTGTTCCATTTACCTGAGGATGATAGGGTGTTATTTTCCTATGTTGGATCTGAAACGCTACAGTAATCTCATCAATCAACTTGTTAAAAAAATGTGTACCTTGATAACTTAGAAGAATTTTAGGGCAGGAAAATATTATCACCACATTCTCAAATAGAAACTTTTCCATAGTCGCAGCAGTGCAATCTTTAATAGGCACTGCTTTTGCCCATCTGGTTAAGTAATCCATTGTCATGATAATATAGTGCACGACTGTCCTTTTTACAAGTGGAATAATAGGACCAACAAAATCAATGACCCATTTATCAAATGCTTGTAGGTTTATCTATAGCGTTAATGGCATCTCATCGCAACTCGACGATTTTCCTGTTCTGGAAAACATCACAACTTCGACAAAAAATATTAGTATCCATATGTATGGTTGGCCACCATAATCCATCTTGTAATATATTGCACACTGTTTCCTTTCTAGCATAGTGTCCTCCTCAGACACCGGCATGTGCTTCAGTCATTATCTAATGTCGTTCATGTTTGAAAACACACCGACGCAATATTTCATCAGGGCCCCTCTTGTATATTTGTACAACAATCAACGTAAAATAAACAATTTTGATGACCAACTGTTTCTTTTAGGAAATGGTGATCCCTTCAGGTGCGTAACCTATACTCAAGAGGTGAATGATAGCTTCAAACTGTTTACTCAACCATGGTGACCGTAAATAGTTGTGCATCAGGAAAATTATCCTCTAGGCTGGTTGGTTCTTCACCACTTTCTATCTTTGATAAGTGATTTGGCCCCACATTCATTCGACCATGTTTAACAATGAATTCAAAATAAAATTCTTGAAATAGTAAGAGCCATCGATAGATATTACCCCCCAACACTGGGTTTTTGACTAGTTGTTTTAATGCTGAATGATCAATGTACATTTTAAAGTGTCCACCCAATAAATAGTGTCTGAATTTTTGTAGCACATATACCATGTTGAGTCCTTCCCTTTCTGTCATAGTGTAATTCTTCTCTATTATCAACAGTTTTCTGTTGGCAAAATCAATAGGGTGATCAATCACGCCCTCACTTGGTTGTGTCAAAACTATGCCAAGTGTGATAGACAACACATCAACATGAACATGGAACTCCTTCTTCCAATTTGGAAATACCAATATTGGCACGGTGGCCATCTTTCCCTTCAGTTTGTCTAAAATTTTCTGACAACTTTCTGTCCATTGGAACTTTGCATCTTTTTTCAAAAGTTTCTCCATTGGAGCATTTATCTCTACGTATCCTCTGATAAATTTCCTATAGTATCTTATGTGTCCCAAGGTTTATCTGAGTTGCGTGAAAGATGTAGGCGATGGTAAGTCAAGAATAATTGCAAACTTTTCTGGATCAACCAAAATTTCATCGCCACACACTACATGTCCTAACAATATACCAAATGGTGTGCAAAAAATATATTTCTTTGAATTTAGTGTGATATACTGGCGACAACGTTGTAGCATCATGCACATACTTTTAGTATGGTCTCTTACTAGACCAAACATAGTCCAATCATCAAAGTAGACTTCAAGAAATTTATGTATAAAATATTTAAAAGAAGAAACTACTATCCTAGAAAAAATAGCAGGAGCATTTTTGAGTCCAAAGGGCATTACCGTATACCGATAGCAACCCCATTCTGTTACGAAGGTTGTTTTATGTCAATCCTCCTTTTCTATTCTTACTTGGTGATAACCAGAAAATATGTTCGTAAATGAATACATCTCTTGTCCTTCGATGTTTTCCAGTACTTCATCCGTAAACTATGTTGGGAATGGATTGTGCAGGGATGCATCATTCAAATTTCTCAGGTCGACACAGATCCTGACTTTAGTTGTGGTATTCTTATCCTGAATTATGACAGGACTAATCCATTATGATTCTTCCACTTGTTCAACAATTCCTGCATCAAGCATGTATTCCAATTCAACTTTCACCTTTTCTTTATACCTCATATTCATCCTATAAGGTCATTGTTTAATAGGTTTTGCATTTGGTTTCAGTGGTATTTTCATCTTTCCCAAATCCCCTGCTATTCCCTTCATCTCTGAGAAATTGTTAGGGAACAAATCCTGAAACTCATGCAGCAAATACGTGATTTTTGCTACTATTTATTCATCCCAATAATCCCCAATGCTGGCGAACTTTGGGTTTTTTGGCGAACCAATGTTAACTTTCTTAATTTTGAGCGACTTGAGAAACTGTTCGCTAGAAATACCACTTCCTTCCACCTCGTGCATACCTTTCGACTATGGTATGTTAAGGTTGGTTGGATTATCATTTGGTTCTTCAGCCAGATTGTAAGAAGCCATCAAGTGTTGTATTGTCACACTACATTGGTGGGAATGCACCACTTCGACAGGGATTTCAACAAATATCTTCTCCTTTATCATTTGAAGCGCAGCATCGACTGTCGTCTGTCGTTAGAAAATTCAAATGGGTGCACAAATTGCTTAACTAGCTCTTCTCAATCTCGATTTCCTTGACATAACTCCATGGATGTATACCAACTTCTAGGTGTCATTTCCAATTTATGTATGAAATGATGGACCCATTCCTATTGCGGGTATTCTACAAATGTCGTGTGAAAATGATTAAGTTTTTTGACAGGGTTAGACAGCCCTGTGTACTTCTGAACTGACACTGCAATTTTTTCACCGAACCTGAATTTCAACAATATTCTACATTGTGGCCTCTCTATATATATTTCTTATGCATACCCTACCATCTAGTGGGCGTAGCTTTCAACACATAGTCTAATGTATATAGGTTCTATGGTTCTATTACCAGTCCTTCAAACTCACTTAGAAAAGTCGCCAGATTAGGTAATCCCTCATATATGGGTAACTCTCTCGATAGAGTCTCCACCCATCGCACATACCTTCTAATTCTGGCACATATCCTCATAGAGACTTCATGCAATCTGTTTTTCCAATTCTCCAGTGCCTCTCCTAAGTCTGATGTACATGAGATAGTACTCCTCGAGCTCAAGTTCCCATCCGCTATAGGATTTATGTAATCATCTTTTAAGGAAGTGACATTATAAATATGATCAAGATAATCACCTTCTCCTTCACTATAGACTGGTTCAACATATCTTTTCCCCTCCAGTGGGTCAATAGGTGCAACTAACCTCATTTCTTCATCTTCAAATGAGAGGATTCGTTTCTTGAAGTTGATGATTGTTTGATTATATATCTCCCAATCTATCCCAAAAGCGTAGGATACGAGTTTGTTTCATCGACATTATCGATAACTTTAAAATCTACAAATGTGCATAGTCCCTCAATGTCGATAGGGACTTGAATTAATCTACCAATCAATAGAACCTTTACCTGATTTGTAAGTTACACCTGGACAGTGGACCGGTCCAAGCGTGGCTTGACCATGCTTTCCCAAGTTTGTCGCATCTGAATGCTGAAGTCTGGCCCAAATCTAGGATAATATAATCCATGGCGTAGTCTTTGATCTGCGCAGTCATTCCTAACTCATGACCAATTTTGTATTTCTTCGTTCAATGTGGTTAAATTTTCTTTCAGGTTGCGACTCTGGGGGTTCTTCAATCAATGGTTTTAATTATGCAATGGCATCTTTATCTTGGATTAGCACTAAGCAACTTAAAAGGAATGTCTTGAGCTTACTAACCTTGTTTGGAGCCTGCTTCGAGAATATCTGTTGGAAATGTTTAGGAATCTCATTGAATTCGTATGAGATCGACGGTTGTTGTGCATCTGCAAACTTTAGTTGCACGTCCAAGAATACTTGCTTGCTATTTTGAACATCAAATGACACTTTATTCTGTACTGTAGGTCGCACCTGTGATAGTTCATGATGTACATTTTGATCTACTCCAGTCGCAACACCTCCTCATGTTACGACAACGACATTTGGTTTTCTCGGCTTTACAGCAATAATTTGAACATTAGGGTTCAGCGGGGGCTTAGGAACTCCCATGGTCCAAGATTTCCATTTCGTAATCAACTGGGGACATTGTTCCACATTATGATCCTGTTGTTTTCAATATGAGCATGTCTTTGCAGGTTCCTGGTAATCTCTAGCATAATGGCCTGACTATCCATAGTTATAGCACATGAATTGACCTCTTCCTCTACCAAATCCTCCTGGGTATTGTCCTTTACCTCTGAAATCCCCCCCTAAGAGGAGAGTGTTATTGTTGAAATGGATACTTATTCTATGGTTATTGAGTTTGATACTGTGGATGATGCATAGGATGGTAGTGCTCTTGCGTTTATTCATCCTTAAGCTGCTCGTCAGTATTCATTAGGTAGGTTTCTATCATCTTCTCCTTCAAAAGATGATATGCTTGAAAATATTTCTCATCATGTCCTACCGACTTACAAAATTTACAATAAAGGTTTGCTGGGGTACTTACAATCTTCTGTAGGTACAGACAATCCTCTTTGTGATGTCCTCTAGTCTGGCATATTTTGCACTAAGGTAGTCCTTGGGTACTAAACGGATTAGGTGCATCTGACGAGATATAGTTCATGTATGATAGACAATTATCCTTGGTGTGTCCATATATTCTACATCTTGTACACCATAAATCCTCATGAAATTATTTTCCCTTCTTGATATCCTGAAGCTACACCATCAGGTTAGCCAACTGCGATTGAATCTGCATCATGCTTGCACCACCATCTCCAATCAGCAAGGCTTCCAGATTCATAGCTATTTCCAGTGCTTTTGTCTGCGACACAATATTCTGCTACATCAATGACCCTGGGATGTGTGGTAACAGTGCAACAATAAACCACTCTTTGTGCTATACATTCTACATTTGGAAACTTACTTTGGCCATCATAGTTTTAAACTACTGGTCAAAATCCCATATGAACTCCGTCGGTGACTATTTTATCTTGATTTCAGTGATACACTGCAACTCAGATATAGGTTTTCTAAACTCATAAATCACTGTGAGTTAGATCTCATCAAGAGTCTTTTGTGGATCTCCTACTGGTACTATGCATAACTTCATAAACTAGTCCAACGCGCGAACCCATAGAGTTGTTATCATCTGCGCTTTTCTTATGTCCTCCTTCTCAACTTGGTGAACCGTCCAAACAGCTTCACAGAGGAACCAATGTTTCTCTGGGTATTCTACCCCATTTACATTGCATGCAGGTAACATAATATTTGTCCCAACAATTGAGTTGGTGTCGGGGATGTTCAGTGAAAAATTAAACGAAGGTGGACTTCCTTGCAGACTATTCACCCTACTAGTACTACTAGTATTCACAGTTATTTTAGGAGACGAGGCTCTAGATCTTACCATCAACAATGCTACTGGCATGGTGTAGTTATGTTCTGACCTTATGTCTCTCTACAGATTCTTTTGACTCTTCTTCTCCTTCAGAATTCGGGCTATATTCTTCCTCTTTGTCACAAGACCCTTCGTCTATGTGTGACTCAAACTCCTACTCCTTTTCTTCGAACAGGCTAGGACTCTCTCTTTATTCTATTGTCTTTCTTCTTTTCCCCGACTGGAATCTTCTTCCACTCCTTAAGAATCCAGCTTCTGTACTCCCTGGGAACATCTTAGCTCACAATTTCCCATTTTCTTTATAGGTCATCTACGACATATCCTTTCTTCTGGATATGCGACTCAACTACTCAGTTGCAAAATGGCCTTCTCATAGATGAGCATTTTTATCCATGTATTTATAGATACCAAGTACCTCCCACGGTGTCCTCGGAAAAAAATTCTTTTAGCCTCACTATATGAGGTTATTGTCTCAACTATAAACTCAATAATATATCATTTCAAAATACTATCGACCCAAAAATCAATAGCTCTAGATATGGGGTTACTTACACTTGCTAACTCGCGTAGCAGCTGAGCGCTCCACTCGAATTATTCCCTTCTCTGAAAGTTTATCTACTGAGTTGTCAATCTTAACAACCACTCATGCAGCACAATAGCAAACTTTGTAAAGAATATTTCATGAATATTTGTGTAGAAGTACCGGTCCAACTAGGCTTCTCGGCTCAACCACGAACGTGAGACTCCACTTTCCATTCATGTAAATGCTAATGTCTTAGACTCCAACCAATCCTCAATTTCCTTCCTCGTCGGGTGCCACAACATTTCCCTCGACTCAAATGATTAAGGGTCCCGAAAACAAAACTATTTGTTGCCTAATAAAGTTTGTAATTGAGTATAGTAAGTCTTAAAATGTTAAGAATCTTGGCATCTAACTATTAACGATATATTGGCCTTAAAATAGATAATAGTTCCCAAGCAAATTATGTGTAGAGAAATACAAATCTTTAAACACTAATGTAAACCTTTTAAGGTAGCTTGTTTTAAGTGATAAACTCCTTAAAAACACCCAAGCTCGGAAATGAGAACAGGAGTTCATAAACTACGTATCAAGGTACATTATGTTTTTTTTTATCACAACAATAACCAATACTATCGTGACGTAAATGGTACTTGTACATAATTTAAATTAGACCCTTGACATAGAACTCTGTCATTCTTAAAAATTGCTTGTAAAAGAAAGGTTTAAGGCATTTTGACACTTGACAACTATGGTAGACATTAGAAAGTTCGGAACACTTTAAGAACTATAAATTTACATCTACTAGAAAGAAGGCAGTTATAGCCATTACTAACAGGAACTGAATCCCATTCCTTAGCATCTTAAAAAGGAAGACAGTTTAATGATTTTACCTCGATAAGCTTTGGAAATTGATTAGCAATTATATTCTATACTGAGTTATTATTTGTGCGACGAACTTATATCAGAATGCTTTAGAATTAACGACAAGTGGCATCTGAACTTATTACCTATAAGTCTGTAAGCACAGAAAAACTTTCTACGTTAGCTCAAAATCTAAGTAAGCCCAGAATTTTTCATGACAGTTCCACCTTGTGGTCGCAAGAAAAACAAGTCAGAAAACTGAAAAAGAAATCATTCTATAAGATCAACATAATCAAATAGATAATTCATATAATGAATTCATTAACATTTAAATAATCAAATAATTAGTTGACTGCATTTATGAAATTTATCTGTATTTTGAAAATTTTAAATTTTTCGGAAATTTTGGGTTTTGACATGTGGTATCCGAGCACAAGGTTCAAATACTAGGCCTTGATGCAGCCCAACTATCTTCCATAGAACAGTAAAGTAAAATAATATACTAACATATATTATGCTTTATGTAAAGAACATAAAATTTCTTTTACTGAAGTTTAATAGGAAGGTATGGAAAAGCTGGGAGAGTATGCTCAGGAGGAGTCTCCAGACACAGAAACAAGACAATTACCCAGAGAACCTATGTTAGAAGAGGTGACTACCAACTCTTCAGAGCTGTTGCAGACTCTAAAATATTTGAAGACTGAAATGGAATCAGTCAAGAGGGAGAATGAGAGGATTTTGAAGGCTCAGGAAGAGTTGAACCAAATTTTAATAGAAAAGTTCCAAACTGAAGGAAGGAGCAGAAGATCAGAATCTGAGGATGTTAGTCATCAAATAAGATCTAAAAATATTGGCAAAAATTGAAAGTACTTCATCATCGGAAGTGTTCGGTGAATGACAAAGTTACCATACTACTAGTGGCAGTAGTGAGACTGATTTTTATGACAGAAAGAAGAAATACAGACCATATGAGGAAATTTCAGGGGAGTTTAAAAAGATAAATCCCCCAACTTTTAAGGGAGAGACCGAAAAAGGGGAGGAAGCAGAGTCTTGGTTGTTCGGGATGAGGAAATATTTTCATATATATAATTACTCTAATCAGCTAAAAGCAAGGATGGCAATATATAACCTCTCCGAGAAAGCTGATATATGGTGGCAAGATCTGAAGAGAGTCAAGGGTATCAGAGAAAATGAAGTTAATTGGAGTACTTTTAAAAGGTACTTCAAGAAGAAATTTTTGTCTGAACAATATTACGAAGAAAGAGCTAAAGAATTTTATGAATTAAAGTTAGGTTCAATGACTATGAAGGATTTAAACAACAAATTCTTAAGCTTACTTAGGTATGTACCTTACCTAGTAGACGAGAAACCTAAAGTGCAGCGATTTCTCAGCTGTCTACCGTACCATATCAAGGACAGAATTGAGTATGACAACCCGAAGACTCTGGAGGAAGCCATGAGGAAGGCTAATTTTTTTTTTGAGCAGAACCAGAAGAAAGAAGGCTTAGCCAACTAGAAGGCTAAGAAAAATAACAATAAGCTTGAGTTTAAGAGGAAGGAATTTGTACCCCAGAGGAATTTCAAGAATAATAAGAATAAAAATTATTCTAACCATAAGAACTTCCAGGGAAATAGGAATGGTACTTCCAATAATTCGAATAATTTTAAGGGCAAGGAAGTTGCAAATAACCATGGAAATTTTACCAAGGGTTTTGAACGTAAGGAGCCTGATAAGTGCTGGGAATGTAATGGCCCGCACTATGCCTTGTTCTGCCCAAACCAGAAAAAGTCAGTCAACAATATTCATACTGTGCAGGAGGAGATGACCATTGGAGAACTAGCGAGGACTATGCCTAGAATTAATGCAGCTTTGGAGAACCGCCGAGCTGACTATCAGACTTCCATGGTGGAAGTAGAAGGTATGATTAATCAAACCCCTGTAACCATTTTAATCGATCCAGGAGCTAGTCTTAGTTACATTGCACCTCAGATAGTGGAAAAATGTAAGTTGTCTGTCGATAAGTTTGAGAATTCCTGGTTAGTTCAATTAGCCATAGGGGCAAAAAGAAAAGTAACCTATTTTGTGAAGGAATGTGCTTTACTTATGGATGGATTTAAAACTACAGTTAAGCTTAATGTTTTGCCACTTGGCTCATATGATTTATTGATTGGCATGGATTGGTTAGAGCAGCATAAGGTAGTTTTAAATTGTTACAATAAAACTTTCACGTGTTTTGATAGTGATGAACAACGAGTAAAGGTTAAGGGTATTCCTAGAAAAACTATAATCAGACAGATTTCTGCTTTACAACTTAAAAGAGCTGTTAGAAAAGGATGTAAAGCCTATGCAGTAACTATTACAGATGAGGAAAATAAAACTGAAACAGATAAGTTAAAAATAGAAGATATTCCTATTTTAAAAGAATATACTGTTGTATTCCCAGAATAAATTCCAGGATTGCCTCCAAGGAGGGAATTGGATTTCACTATTGAGCTGGTACCGGGTGCGGTACCTAGCTCGAAAGCTCTGTATCGAATGAATATTTTATAACTTAATGAGCTAAAATCACAGTTAAAGGAGTTAATTGATAAAAGGTACATTCGACCTAGTGTGTCTCCTTGGGGAGCACTGGTCATCTTTGTTAAAAAGAAAGACGGAACTATGCGACTATGTATAGACTACCGTCAGCTAAACAAGATGACTATTAAAAACAGATATCCGTTGCCCCGCATAGATGATCTGTTTGATCAACTACGTGGAGCCACGGTGTTCTCAAAGATAGACTTAAGATCAGGATATCATCAGGTAAGAATTAAGGATGAAGATATCTTCAAGACAGCCTTTAGAACAAGGTATGGACACTACGAGTTTGTCGTAATGCCATTCGGGCTTACCAATGCCCCAACTGTCTTTATGTGCTTAATGAATATTATAATGCATAAGTAATTAGATAAATTTGTGGTCGTGTTTATCGACAACATATTAATTTACTCTAAAACAGGAGAAGAACATAAAGAACACCTAAAGATAGTTTTACAAGAGTTGCGAGAACAACAACTCTTCGCGAAATTTAGTAAGTGTGACTTCTTTAAGGATGAAATCCAATACTTAGGTCACGTAGTGACTAAGGAAGGAATTTCAGTCGGTCCTGAAAAGATTCGGGCAATCGAAGATTGGCCGGTTCCTAAAGATGTAATGGATGTTAGGTTGTTGATGGGAATTACCGGTTATTACCGGAGATTCATTGAAGGCTTTTCAAGAATAGCAAATCCGATCACTTCCTTGCAAAAGAAAGGCAAGAAATTTGATTGGAACTCAAAATGTGAAGAAATTTTTAAGAAATTAAAAACCTTATTGACTAGTGCACCTATTCTAAGAATAACAGATCCTAATAAGGACTTCATGGTATGCACAGATGCCTGTAATGATGGCTTAGGTGGTGTTCTAACTCAAGATGGGAATGTCATTGCCTATGACTCTAGGAAGTTAAAAATTCATGAAAAGAATTACGCAACTTATGATTTAGAACTTGCGGCTGTTATACACGCCTTAAAAATGTGGCGACATCATTTTATAGGCAGGAAATTTATTCTAATGACTGATAATAAAGGACTGAAATATCTTTTAGATCAGCCTAACTTAAACGCTAGACAAGCAAGGTGGTTAGCCTTCTTGTGTGAATAAGATTTTGAAATCCAACACATAAAGGGTAAGGAAAATAAGGTGGCTGATGCATTGAGCAGAAACACAAAGCTGAACTTTACAGCAGAAATCAGCACTTATGCTTTTGATTTAAATGAACAGCTTAAAGAAGGGGTAAAACAAGATGAAAATTATCAGAAATTGCAAATTACAGCTAAGGAAGAACCTACAAAAAGCTTAATAAAAGGTTATAGTTTAAATGAAAATGGATTTTTATTATTTAAAGATAAACTATATGTGCCTAATGTGCCTAAGGTTAAGTTGTTAATTCTGGACGAAGTCCATAAAACACCATATTCAGGACACCCAGGTTATCAAAATATTGTAACCATGCTAAGGAAAGAATATTTTTGGCCAAATATGAAAGCAGAAGAAGCCGAATACATTGCTAGATGTTTAGACTGTCAACAGGTGAAAACCGAACATCAACATCCAGCTAGTTTGCTACAACCTTTACCTATTCTTAACTGGAAATGGGAAGTGATTATCTTAGATTTTATTATTGGACTGCCCAGAAATCAGAATCAAAATGACTCTATTATGGTAGTGGTAGATAAATTAAGCAAAGCAGCACATTTCATTCCTGTTAAAACTACTTACAAGGCTGCCAATATTGCTGATATCTTCTTAAAGCAGATTTTTCGGTTACATGGAGTACCGAAAGTTATAATTTCAGAAAGGGATCCTAAATTCACAGAAAATTTTTGGAAGTCCTTGTTTAAGGGATTAAATACAACATTGAATTTCAGTACCTCCTTCCATCCTCAAACAGATGGACAGATTGAAAGAGTGAATCGGGTGTTGTACAGGATAATTCACCTAATAACCTAGGTCTGGGGGGTTACCAACATACTATGACCTTGCAAACAAATTGATTTTAGAAGCACAGAATAGGAAATAAGAAAGTAGCAGGAACTTACTTGTGAAATACGAAGGTTGATCCAAGCTAGCTTCTTCCTCTCTGATCCACTTCCAAAATCTTCAGGATAGTTCCTCCTTCACCTGTTAATCAAGGTTCTTCCAAATACAGTATGATTCATATATAAAGATGCAGGTTAGGCAAATCATATATTATAATGAAATGAAAACATTCACCAATCTACAACACATGAAACACAATATGGAAGAAATTCTCTTCTTTATTAACAATAATAGAAGGAGTTTAGGTTACAACCCAATGTCTGAACAAGGGACTCCTCTGTCACCAAAGGACTCTGAGTTTCTCTGCTCCAAAGACTCTGTAGAAAATCCACCAGCATAACTTTGCTCTCCAAGTATGACTATCCAACACCCTCCCCAAGGCCTCTATTTATCTGAAGGAAATGAGGCAGTTCTCGAAGGTTAGGGAGGTTATAGCAGTTAATGGGATTAAGGTAAATGAGTAAACAAATCTCCCATTAACTGGTGTTTTTAAATATTAATTTTGAGGAAGGAATACGCGGGGTCTGTAGTAAGGCAACCCGCGTATGATACGCGACTCTATAGAAGGGCAACCCACGCATACAAGTATGCGCGACCTGCTAAACATGAGACCCGCGCATGATGCGCGACATGTCAATAGAGATAGTCGCGTATGCAACTCAAAATCATATAATGGCAAAGTAATCAGCTGGGCATATAGGCAATGTATTTCCTGAATGAGCCAATGTATAGTGGAAATGGGCAAACCTCTATCCATAAGTGTCCTTTTGTGTGCCGACATGAGGGATATCAGCACTCGAACGGAGAGGTGCCATTCAGCTGTATAACAGATGCCCCCTAATGTGTGAGGTCAGAGGGGAACGATGGCCGAAATACATTATAATATATAACTCTGGAGAAACTCATAATTCCAGTGGAGCAGAAGGAGTACCTAAAACCAATACATAATAATGTCATATACAAAACTATATCTGAGGATGCTATGTTCAATTTACTGGAACACTAGCTCCTTTACAATATGAAAATACATCATATAATACGGGTAAAACCACGTATGTACAAAGGTGGATCAAAGCCACAATACAATAATGATGAGTCTTCAAAAAATCTGGAAGTTGGAGATGGAAACTGGACATAGTCTTGCGCAACTTAGTTCATAAGTGAAGAACTAAGGTCTTCATACAGGATCCCAAAGAACCAAGTACAATCCAAGCCATGTGAATAAGGGTAAGATGAAGTCAAACATGGAGAGGATTCAACAGTTTGTCAACCAATAGATGATAATTGACAACTGAAGCAAAGGAATTCACCAATGATGAAAGTGAATCCAGAGGTACTACCGTCAAACTCTAGGTCTTCATCATCAGGAAGTGCTGAAACTGAACCATACTGTGATAGGGGAGGCAATAGATCCTCCAACGGATCACAAGAGTGACTAGGAACTGGGCAAAAGAAGGTAGACACAAGTAAAAGGATAACAGATATAATAGTGATTGGATCAGGCTATAAATCAGATAGTGGGAAGAATCCTTGAACAGTGAGCACGACACAGAGATGACCCAAGGCAGCGTATAACAGATAGATAGGACAACTAGACTTATCTGTCATGTAGGAGACATGATCAGATTCCCCAGGTATAATGGACAAGAGGAGGAGTCAGAAAACTCGAAGTGATAGCTGAACACAGATGTACACTGAAACATGGATATCCAAAAGCAAAGAGTGCTATGTTCAAGGATGACATGCTGCCATTACTGAAAACAAGAGAAAACTTCTTCCTTTCCTTCCCTGTTAAGTTTTAACGAGTCCAGGAAAGCCAACTCGGTTCCCTCTTCATTTTTTAACAAGCTTGAAGAGACAGGAAAATAATGCTTGATACACTGATCCGTGGATTTAACGAGCTCGAACTAGTACATGCTCGCTTGGTGCTTTCATATTTAGAGAGTCTGAAAACGCCAAAGAAGACTCCAGGGGGGTCCTTTTTTGTCCAATTTAGTCTCTTAAGGCCGAAAAAGTATAAAACAAACCTCAAAAGAACTCTCTTAACTTCCGAAGAAGAAAAGGTGAACCTTTTTCGTACTTAGTCGGGGAGGTCCAAAAAAGGTTAAATTACCACCTACCCAATGCTCCTTCCATAACAGCATAAATAGCTTGAGTTTTACGAGTGTGAAGGAAAGCAAGATCACTCGGAAAGATCCATTTGGTTACGATAAATGGGGCTTACAACAATAAACTCGTTGCTTTGTTCTTTAGTGTTTAACGAGCATGACAAAGACACAAAGTAAAATCGGAATCTTTTTCATGTTTGGGTCCAGAGCATGAAAAAAAAAAGTAAGCTCAATCGGGTGTTCCTTTTCCATAAATTTAGTCCCTCAGGTCCGGAAAAGTGATAAACCTATACCTAAGAATACTCTTCTCAATTCCGAAGAAAAGAGAGTGATCCTTTCTCGTACTATTCCGCATGGGCCGAGAAAGAGATAACCTACCACCATGCGAATGCCCGTTCACATATTCTTAACGAGCTTGAACGGACGAGATAACTCGGCAGTCAAGTCTATTTTTAAGGAGTCAGACCTGGGCCTAAAGAAACTCCATAAGGTGGGGAGTCCTATAACAGGATAGGTTGTAAAGAGAGATTCATATGAAGTTCTATTTGGCGTGAAAAATAGCTATGAGGAAACCCCTGGGCCTGAAACAGTGATGGAAATGAGTATCAAAGGCTGGCAATGGCATATAATGATGATACTCATGAAATAGGGATCCTAGCCACGGAAGAACAATGGTAGAGACAAGGGACTAATGTCTTAGAATACCATAGTCCGTGGCAACATGTTGTATACTAAGGTTAATGTGGATGATAAGTTGCCAACATATGTTGGAAATAACAAAAACCACCCTATAGAAGCATCAACATTTGGAAATAATAAGTAAACCTGTTCCAAGGCACAAAAGTGATGGTATTAGTCAATTAGCATTTCAAACTATAGAAAAAGACCCACTTTACAAAATTTTATTTCTATTAATAGTTTGAAAATTGAAACATTTCATACCATTTCACTTTTTTGAGCCAAAAAGGAGCATTTTACCCTTTATCTTTGATCGCTCGTTGTGGACAATTGGACCGGTGAAATTTAGATCCGTCAGTTGCAGGTAAATCTACACCCAGTGCTCTTTAATTTCAGCCAAACAAATTTTTAATTTGAAGGTTAATTCAATTTTATTCATCAATTTAAAAAATGGCAGAGGGCATATGCGGGTTACCACGCATAAGAGTCGCGCATACGCGGTTGATGTGCAGGTTGCTGTATAGAGAAGTCGCGTATGATGCGCGACCTATCCAAATGGACAGTCGCGCATACTGCGCTATAAACAAAGGCATGAAAGAGAGGTCAAATTTTTAAATTTTTTTGATGAATTACTGAATTAAACTGTGTGTTTTTTGTCAGGACATCATGGTGCTGGAGTGGAGGGAACGAGAACACGAGATGATGGACCAAGCGGCATTCCAAAGCCCGCCTACCATTCAAGCTTTACGGAATAGTGGGCTGTATAAGTTTTTTTGCACATCACCAATGCGGGCCAATGTCTACATACTAGAGTTCTTGATTAACTACTGGGACCATGACCTTGGGATGTTTAACATTGAGGGTGAGACTTTGGAGCTTACCACTCAGGATATCTATTTTATTACTGGATTATCACATTGGGGAGCCCCGGTGAACCTAGAGGGCACTGGCAGGAGTAGTGACCCTTTGAGTGTTCAGAATTATGTGGATGTATTCTACAGGCCGGGTACTTAGAAAAAGGGCAGCAGCATTCTCATCTCAGATATACAGGACTTCACACTACAGGTACTAGCCAGTACGATTGTCAGACTTGCAGGGTCATCAGGACTACACTTGGCCACCAGGACTCAGATGAGAGTGGCAGTGGATTGCTTTAGAGGTACCCTATATGACTGGTGCTCGGGAATTGCCCCCATCATGAGGAGGCAATTGTCCGATTGTAGGAGAGGAAGATGCAAGAACTTCGGATATGCGAGTATCTTGGTTGCGTTCTTCTTCGAGAGGGTTCCAGCCATGAGCCCTGTGATACCCTTAGAGATCAGACATCCACGTCAGCCGAGGATGAGCAGGTGGGGTGACATCTTCTTCCGTCACGGAGGAGGCGGCATAGTAAAAAGTATGTATGATGACGATTTCTATACCTGGTGGGAACGACAGGTGCCAGCATTGGAGCAGTTTCCATATGTCGGATTAGATTTCCGAGGTGATCCAGATCTAGTCCTCCCTCCAGGAGGAGCATGGGGAGACATGGGTAAGTCTTTTTAATTTTTTATCATTATTCAATTTTTATGAATTTTTCAATGATATAATATATATACATATGTACAAGTCTAATCCTAACTCATATGTCAAAATGCAGATATTGGACCGGTCCGCCCCGCAGGGCATCCGCACACCTTTGTACGTCCTGTAGCAGGAGGAGATCCTGGGCTGATCCAGGTACTCGAGGCAAAGCTGACCAGGCTTACCGAGCGAGTACCCACCATACGCATAGAGCATCTCCCTGCAGCCATGCAGGTGTTTGTAGTAGGAGTTCCACCAGCCTGGGTACGTCTTTTCAGACGGGTAGCTAGGGCAATATTGGTGTATAGAGAGGCGGTGGAGGCTACTGAGGCTGAGGAGGCTGAGGAAGCCAGGAGGCGCAGACATCACGGGGACCAGCCAGGTCCTAGCGGCCATGGAGGCCAGGCATAGATTTAGGACATTTTGATGGATGATGATCCACACTTTGTATATATTTATATATTTTGGGATCTACGGATCATACTTGACCTATCCTATGGATGAACAGACTTGACCTATCCTATGGTTTCTTTCAATTTTAAGGAGTCTGAAAGCAAATAAGAAGACTCTGAAGTAATGGTCAGGCAAGGAGGAAGTGTTCAATCAAGGAATATTTATGGTGACCAGGACTGAGGGTGGGGGGAACACTGGTGGGCCTCCTTGCGGGGTGAATGAATGGTGGCAAAATAACGAAACATTTGCAGTATGACAGGAGTGGATGGCTCATGTAAAAAGTGTGAAATAATCTGATGTCGGCCGATGTGGCGCAAAAATTGATGCGGTAAGGTGTAGGGACGCACTGTTGAAATTGTACCAAGTGAGAGCGAGAAATGATCTCAAGCATCATCACGAGCTCGGAAAAATGAATCCGACGATATAAAAAGTGTTAAAAAACGGAGAGCGGCCGAAGTGGCACGCAAACCGAGGCGACGAGTGGTGTCTGGACACAATGTTGAAATTGTATTAAGTGAGAGCGAGAAATGATCTCAAGCATCATCACGGGCGCGGAAAAATGAATCCAGCGATATCAACAGTGTGAAAAACGGAGAACGACCGAAGTGGCACGTAAACTGAGGCGACTAGTGGTGTCCAAAAAAATGGGCAAAAAAAATGACGTAGAAAAATAATGCTACGAGGTGACCATCGTGACGGTCTCGTCGTGCTAATTCCGAAACTATAGCTAGAGATGAATGGGACGCTGTTTCTGACGAACGGTGGGTACATCAGGCCATGTGTCAATGTGGTGCGCTATAATGGCAGGGTCAAGACTGGGCATGTCATCCCAGGGATAATCCGAGGCAGTGAGAGCTTCGAGGATCTCCTTATCAGTACGGAAAGTTTGTGTCGTCAAATCGGTTGACGAGGGAGTAGGGGCGGAAGAAATCATATAAATGGTATTAATCTCTTTGGAAGAGGAAGAGACCGAGGAGTGGATTTCCTCAATGGTGAGTGGTGCCGTCTCAAGATCCAGATTATTTATCTCAAAGAGAACTATTCTGTACTCGGGGAGATCGGGACAGTGATGTGAGTAATTTCCGTAGACACCGCATAAGGCACAGGATTGGTTAGTGCGCAGGGATTTGTCGCGAGGCATAGGGGTTGAATCTAGATGGACAACTGGGATAGTGGGGTCGTCATCAAGCGTTTGCATGTATTCCTGTAAAGCTGGTAAGTGAGGACATAGGTGAGTCGCATGGCCCAATTCGTCGCACAGCGCGCATTTGGAAGGAGCACGAAACACAGGGGGGTTTTTTACTATCTTAGGAGGTAGGATAGCAGTGTAAGGTTGGGGGCCCCTGCCCCCAATGGGTTTGGAAAGAAGAGGGGGGGGGTTTGTGGAGGACGATGGGGTAGAGATACCGGGAGGTGGTTGGCTAGTAGTGGCAATGGGTTGCACCGGTTGCAGGACGACATTTGGTGTCGGCGGGTGAACGGGAGGCGAAAGATACCAAATGGGTAATCCTAAGGTTAACCCAGGAAGGCTGAGGGTGGCCATGACTGGGGCGCTAACTACTCCTGAGGGAGGGAAGAGGAAAGGAATGGTATGGATGGGTGTAGCCCCAATGTGACTAGGTACCAAAGGGGGTTTAGGCAACAAGGGCGGTTGATTAGTAGGAGTTCGTGTATTATGGGACAGGCTATATATGGCTTCAGAGGTGGAGCCATATTGGTTTCGTTGGGTCTGTAGGTTGACCTCATCGGAGGACATCATCAACAAGTGGTGGGTACCTGAGTCAAGCACGGGTTGATCAGGAGCAGCGTAAGTGATTTGTTGTTGGGTTGTCGCGTTGGCTTGAGGGGGAGCCAACGGTTGAGTGTTCACTACGCCTTGGGTTGGTAAGGGGTTTTACAGCACCAAAGGTGGCTGCTGAGGTTGTGGCGGGTTGGGCAGTGCTTGAGGAGCTGCCTGCCCTTGGCGGTGGGCATCTTCAGCCCAAAGTTGCTGAACACGCTCCATGTGGGGGCAAGAATGTGTGGAGTGGCCATAGACCCTGCAAATAGAACAAGGATAGTTTGTTCGCCAATTCCGGCCCCTGCCGCGGTTTTGTTGGCCCTGGTTACGTTGGTTGTTCTGGTTTGGCTGCGGGTTTTGTTGGGCATAAAATTTCCCTTGGGCAGCAGGTGGATTCTTAGGCGGCACAGGTGCTGGAGCAGGCTGCGATGGATGATATGTAGGTGGAGGTTGTGCAGGTGTAGCCACCTGAGGGGGTTGCTGATAGTGTTGCGGAGCGGGTTGTGGGTTTTCCGCAGGGGCTTCCTGTGGCGGGTAATAAGCGGGTTGGGCTTGTAAAGGCGCAGGAGCTGGTGCAGCTTGCTGTTGGTAGTAGGGCTGAGGCGCGACAGCGGGGCCATAAGCGGGAGTCATATGACCGAAACACTGTGGTGGACATGAGGGTCCATGGGTATGGTGGTGATGTGGCATGGGAGCATACGGGTTGGTTGCTCCAGGCTGTGAGGTGGCCCGGGGTAGGACGGGCTATGGAAAATGGTTGAGGCTGCGAGTAGACGCGGCCAATGATGCCGTCGGTAGCATGGGATGCCCCCGGCGCATCGTGCTGGTATGAATTGTCGCGAGGGGTGTCAGGTATAATGGTATAAAGATAACCTGAATGGGTGTAAATGAGATCGAATTGCCGGGCCTTAAGGATGGCCTCTTCTTCAGACTGGGGTCGTTCGGCTGCTACATCCTTAGCAATGATAGGAAGGAGGGATTTGAGGAACCAGTCTAGGAAGATTCGGTCGTCCAACTTGATCTTGCATAAACTACGGCGTCGACGCCATTCATGAATGTGATCCGTGATGTGGGTAGCCGTGTTCTGTCTGCATGATAGTAGGATTTCAACGCCTGCGTCATAGCGGACAGGTAACTAGAAGAACTGGAGGTAGGTCGAGGCCAGGGAAGTAAAGGTGGCATGGGTTCCATGGGGTTGTTCGATATACCTCTTGGCAGCAGAGCCAATGAAAGTGCGCTGTAATAAACGGAGGCGAATGGAGTCGTCTACTATGGATTTGGAGGAACACCATAGATGGAAGGACATGATATGGTTCTGTGGGTCCTCACCTGCCTTTCCCTCGAACTTAGGGATGTCAAATGGGAGCTTGGTGGGCATGTGAGGCCACGCAGGGTTGTGTCGGATGGGGTCGTTGGTTAATCTGGCTAGGTCAGGCAGGTTGAGGCTAGCCATGAATGGAAAACTGGACAACGGATGCGACACGGTAGTGGGTTGGACCAAGTTGGGGCCGATGCCCCCAAGTGGAGGGACCATGTGAGGGAGGTTGCCCCCAAGTGGGGGAACTAAGGTGGTATAGGATGGTCCTGCCCCGGACGGTCCTGCCCCACCATGGGTAGTATGGGTCACTAATGGAGTGGGGATCGGTATTCCCGCTGCGGGAATAGGTGTCGTGAGGGGAACGGTAAACGGGGGCCCCGTGGAGGGCATACCCGTAGCCTGTGTGGTAACTGGTGTAGTGGTGGATGTGCCACCAACGGTATCGACCAAGATGGGAGTAGGAGTCACGCCAGCCATGGGGCTAGTAGGGGCAGTGTAAAGGGGGTTCTCAGACTCTGGCTCAGAATCAAAGGTAAAATAAGGGGCATCAGTATCTGGTGACGGAGTCCTATGTCGCTGACGAGTGGAGTCAAGTGACAAGGCTCGAGATCTATGATGAGTGGTATCAAGTGATGATGATCTGTGGTGATGACGGGTCGTGTCAAGTGAACCGTCCTGTGGGGGCTCACCTCTGAGGTGCCGAGAATGTCTCGGGGACTCAATGGTGACAAATGGAGTTAAATCTCTGTGGGTTGGGGTAACTACAAATCAGCTCAAAAACTCTAATGCAACCAAGTGTGCAGAAGGAGAGCTCAAAAAATAGGGCGCTCAGGCCAACAACCAACTCAAAACACCTACTGTAACTGCGTGCTACAATAGGCGGAGTGTCAACAGAAATGGTCAGAATACCAACAAGCAACAGGTTTGCTAAAAATAGAAAACGGTGGACTCACTAAACCAAAAGGAGGTAAGGGAGCATGCAAACACCTAACTAGTAGTATTATGACTCAACTAGACATATCCTCTGCAAGGTGATGAAATCCAAGTCAAACAATATGGATAGGAAAGCCAAGTGGCTAAAGTATCCCCCTACCGGGAGGGACACCGGGTAGTCAAATCCTACAGGAATGGCAACTAAGATACCCCGTTCATGACACATCCAGAAAGGTAAATTTGTCGCTTGGTCCTTTAACCGCAATACCCCTATACAGGGATATCCCGAGAACTGCGAAAGGTAGCCCTTCAGTTACTGAATGGAGTTCGGTATTCCACTCAGACTTCCGGAACCAATCTCACGACTTCAACCCTCCTAAGGGAGAGGCCCTCTGATAAACCGGTTGTGACCGTGTTAAAAAATACTAGGGGATTTTGGTTCCCTAATAGACAACAACTATGTATCAAGTGTAAGTAACTGAGGGGTGTTTTTGGAAGCCTATCCCCCCGATCCTACCTAACTACAAAAATTCTTTTGTGTTCCCCAAGTGGGGTTAGAATGTTGGTTGAGTTAAGTAGTTTTTAAGTCTCACTTGGAATTAGGTGATAGATTGTGTGCTTGTGAGGTTATGAACCCAGAAGAGAAGTGCCAGGGCATCTTCTTAATCAATAATAATACTGAATGAAAAAACTTTTACCTTGCAAAATTATCTGAATAAACAATGCTGAAATAAACTTTTACCATGCAAAGATATCTGAATAATCAATGTTGAAATAAACTTTTACCATGAAAAGAGGGACAAAAATGCGATTGCTGAAAAAACTATAGGGCTGCAGGTAGAACAGATGGCTGTGCAGGTGCAGAAAATATGGCAGCTAAGTCCTGCGCAAAAAAAAAAAAAAAATCATAAAAAAAAAAAAACGGACCGCGGGTTTTTGGCGGAATCGCGCGGTCGGACCGCGGGTTTGAGGAAAACAGCCGCGGTCGGGTCGCGGCTTTCTGGCCACACCAAAAAAAAAAAAAACAGACCGCGGGTTTGAGGCAAAAAAGCGCGGTCGGGCCGCGGGTTTGAGGCCGACAGACGCGGTCGGGCCGCGACTGCGAAAGGAAAAGACGCATCCAGGACGTAGGAAAATGGCTGACAGGTGTGGTCGGACCGCAGGTTTGAGGGAAACAGGCGCGGTCGGGACGCGGCTATGGGGCTGAAAGTCGCGGTCAGCGGCGGCCGAAAGGGACAGCCGAAAGGAAAAACGGAAAATAAAATTGCAGGAAATAAACCAGCGGAGTCGCCAAAACTGTTGCTAGGGTTTTACACCTAGCTTGTGCGAATGAGCACCTACTAAGGACAATGGATTCCTTAGTAGCAGTTCAATGTTATGTGAATTAAAAGCTATAACTGAAATAAAAAATTAAATCCAAACATGTATGAAGCACAAATAAGTAAAAGGTAAAGAATTATTTTATTGATCTTACCTCCAATGTGGAGGTTGGTGAAGCCCTTTGCGGTGATCCGAGTCAGTGGCTCCGAGCTTCAAGCTGCTTCTTCTCTTTCTCCAATGGTGGAAATGGGCCAAAAGGGGCTCTCAATGGTGAGCTAGGGTTTCACGAGCAATTTTGGCAGAGGCAAGATACTTATGATTGTGGATATTGAATAAGGGGTCTCCATCACTTATTTATAGTTGGAAACCATGCAGTTTTAGGGTTAGGGTTTCTTCCTCATTTTCCTCATTATTTTATATTTTTATTCCTTTTTGGAGATTTTTGCTTTTTTGGAGGAATTTTGGATATTTTTAGAGGAAAAGAGGGTTTTATGGCCTTTTGGAGGCATTTTGCATGGTTTTATGGGTTTTTGATGGAAATATGGTAGGAAAATGGACAAATGAGCCATGTAATGGGGTAGATGAGGTAGTGAACCTTTTTTGGGTGTTAACAAGGAGGCTGAGGAAGCCAGGAGGCGCAGACATCACGGGGACCAGCCAGGTCCTAGCGGCCATGGAGGCCAGGCATAGATTTAGGACATTTTGATGGATGATGATCCACACTTTGTATATATTTATATATTTTGGGATCTACGGATCAGACTTGACCTATCCTATGGATGAACAGATATTTACATATATATATATGAGTTTTTGGTTGTCAGTTAATTTACGAATGTTTTTTACATGTGTGCTGTATATTTTATGAATTATGTGTGAGATGCCAATCTAAAATGTAATTTGCATATGCATCAGATAATGAATTTTGGCCCCTTGGAATATGATTAAAAGTAATAACTTCAAAATGCCTTTCCAATGAACGAATTCTCATGAACTGACGTAACAATGTAGAGTTTCGTACCTGATAAGCTCGATTGAGCTGGGAAACAACCAATTGGGAATCCAAACGGACCTCAAGCTGGGTAATACCACGTGACAACACGTCCCATAAAATCTCAATAACCGCCCTATATTCAGCAACATTATTAGAGGCAGGACCTAAGCAAGCGCCTCCCGCGGCAACAAGTTGTCCTGTGGGAGAATAGATAACCCATGCTGCCGAAGCCAGGTTACAAGTATGACGGCTGGCGCCATCAGTGAAACCTACATACATTCCGAAAGACATCTGCAACCACCAGCAGATCGTATAAAAAACAAAACTGACAACCTAATGTACATAAAATACATACACTAATATACAAGAAAAAGTGCTAGGCCTAAGCGTAGTACTTCTTCAGGTAGAGCCCATTTCTAGGCTCAGGCAGCTTATTCCCATCATAATCCATTAATTCATATGTGCCTTTACTCAAAACTTTAGACACGACATAGGGTCCCAACCACATGGCCTTGAACTTACCTGCCCCCAGGGGTTCTTTATCTTGGTCCCAGAGCAAGACAAGTTCCCATTCAGAGAAAATCCTAGGCTTGACCGATTTATCGTATTGAGCTTTAACCCTATTTTTGTGAGCCTGGTTCGTGGTCAGTGCATCTCTACGCTGTTCATCAAGGTGTTCTAAGTGTAACAACTGTTCTTCAAGCTCAGTCGTGTCAGGAAGCACATGAATAGCTATCTGTAAAGATGGGATTTCGCATTCAATTGGAGTAATAGCTTCCACCCCATGAACGAGTTGGAAGGGGGAAAAACCCGTAGCAGTTTTGACATTGGTTCGATAAGCCCAAAGAGCACGGTATAACATAATATGCCAATTGGAGCGGGATGTATTAATAGTACGTTTAAGAATGGTCTTTAAAGTCTTATTCACAGCCTCAACCTGACCATTTGCTTGCGGATAATAGGGAGAAGAGTGTTCTTATCGAAATCCGAGCATGGAGGTCAGTTCTGTCATCATGCTATTTTGAAAATGACTGCCATGGTCAGTGACAATCACCTTTGGAATACCGAACCTAGTAATAATCTGATTGAAAACGAAGAAAGCTGCTGTTTCCCCGTCCTCCTTGAAAGTAGGCATTGCCTCTGCCCATTTGGTGAAATAGTCGACAACGACAATGATGTATTTGTGCCCCCCAACCGAGGCTGGGTTGCATGTCATATAATCAATCCCCCACTTCGGGAAGGGGCCTACCGAGACGACGGGAAACAAGGGAGCAGGATGCGACCGCATTTTTCTGGTGAATAGCTGACAAGGGTGACAGCGCTTTACTGCTTCCACACAATCTTTAAAGATTGAGGGACAGAAATAACCGGCACGTAAGATTTTCTGGGCCATTACTAACCCAGATAAATGACACCCACATGCTCCACTGTGAGAATCATTTAGGACAACCTCTGCTTCCTCATGAGTAAGGCAGTGACGCAAGACAGAATCTACCCCTCTTTGATATAAAGTATCTCCTATTATGAGGTAGTTTTTTGCATGAAGTCTTAACTTACGTCGGTCTTCCCTAGAGTAAGCGGCAGGACACTTCGAAGTCTGGAGATATATGAGAATATCTCCGTACCAAGGATCAGAGGTGGCTATAAGGAAGATGTGCTCATCTAGGAATGAGTCATCTTGAATCACTACATCGTCTTCTGTAGGGAATTCTGCTATAAGCTCAACAAACACTAAGGACTTTTTGGATTTAGCGGATTGGAAAACTAAGTCAAACTCTTGGAGAATGACTATCCACTTGTTGAGTTTTCCCCCAACAATGCGTCGGGATAAAACATATTGGAAAGGGTTTACATCCGCCACTACAGTAGTGGTCCTCAGTAAGATGTAGTGCTGTAACCTCTGTACAGCATAGACAGCCGCTAAGGCTAACTTCTCGACGTGAGAGTACTTAAGCTCAGGCCCAACCAAGCACGGCTAAGATAATACACAACATGCTCAACGATCTTGTCATTTTCCTGAACTAACACTACTCCAATTGTGGACTCCGATGCAGCCAGATACAATATAAAGTCCCTAGAATAGTCTGGCGGGCGCAATAAAGGAGCCGAAAACAAGGCTTTCTTCAATGCCTCGAACGCGAGTTGTGCAGCTTCATCCCATACAAATGGGGTGTCCTGTTTAAGCAGGCGCATGAAACCTTTCGTGATCTTGGCATAATTTACAATAAAACGTCGAAGGAAGTTAGACTTTCCTTGTAGACTCTGGAGTTTCCTGAGTGTGCGAGGAGGAGGTAGATTTACAATGGCCTCAACTTTTAGGGGATCCACCTGAATGCCCCTGCTTGAAACAATGAATCCTAGTAGTCTCCTTGACTCGACGCAGAAAACGCACTTGTGGGGATTCAAGCGAATTTTGTAGTATCTGCATCTCTCAAAAATTAACCTCAAATGATCAGGATGCTGGATCCTCTTGCGAGAATGTGCAGGTAGATCATCTAGGTAAGGTTCGACAATGGCTTTTATATCGTGAAAAGCAAAGTTCATGGCTCTTTGAAAGGTTGCCCCTGCATTTTTCAATCCAAAGGGCATTTTTCTATAAGCGAATGTACCCCAAGGGCAAATAAAAGCAGTTTTATGTTGGTCTTCCGGTTTGATTTGGATTTGATTGTAGCCGGAAAAACCATCCATAAAAGAAAAGACTTCACTCCCCGCACATGCATCAATGATCTGATCAATGAATGGTGTGGGGTAATTGTCCTTGGGACAATCTTTTTTAAGGTCTCTAAAGTTAGTACAGATGCGAATAGTCCCTTGCTTTTTGTCAACAGGAACTGGGTTAGACACCCACTCAGTCAAAGCAATAGGATATATAAAACCAGCTTTCAAGAGCTTCTCAACCTCTGCCTTCACAGCCGCCGCTTTACGCGGGTTCACAGGGCGTAATTTCTGCTGACCCTGTTTGGCATCAGGGTAAGTACGGATCTCATGTTGGACAATAGATGGATCAATGCCTGGCATCTCCTCATATGACCAGGCAAAGATATCATGGAATTCCTTGAAAAGGGCAGTATAGATAGCAATCTCCTCTGGAGAGCAGTTTGCTCCTATATAGATGTTTTCCATGACATCTGGGTTGACGGAAATGTTGATTGGTATAGTAGCGGAAATGTTTGCCATATTCCCCTCGGCAAACACCCCTTCCCTAGGAAAAGGGTTCAGAGGTACATCAACATCTCCAGGCAGTCTCACATGGAACTCCTGGTTTTCAATCTTGCTTAGCTCTGGAAGGAAATAAGACCGGTGATGAAGATCCTCACATATCTTCTCATGTGCACACATAGCTTCCAGAATGGCTTCATCGAAAGGTAAAATAGTTTCTAAGCAATATATGGAATGTAAAGAGTTCTCTACCCATGCAGGAATATAGACTTCTTCCAGATCATCCGAGACTAAAAGAGGATCTGGAATAGGATCAGCAGTGGCTTGGGTAATAGCTTGATATGCCACTTCCACCGCTGATAAGGGCACTTCCGGTTCCTGGGGGGTTGGGAGAACCCAAGGATCAGTCCTATCCACTACCGAAGTGATGGAATTCCCCACACTAGTGGAACCGATATAGTTAACCGGGGCTGGGATGTCAAATGTGCCCATCAAAGATGAATACAATCTAGCCCCCAAGCTCTGAGCAGGCTTGGCCTGATCAACCAATGGTATATTGGAATCTTTAGACTCTAAACGGCCCTTTCGAGTAAAATCAAGTTGGTCAACAGTAACCAACTTTCCCTCATGTGGGAATACCACGACATGAAGAATAGCCGATGCAACAGCAGTCATTGCATAAGTCCAATTCCTCCCCAAAAGCAAATTATAGTCCAAGGGGGCATCAATCACTTCAACTTCAATAGAGACCGCTTTGCCTGCCAACTTAATCTCGAAAGCTGGCAAGATACCATGTGGATGGAAAGACCTTCCATCGAAAGCAGTAAGTAAAGTGGTTGATGGGACCAGCTCTGGGGCTCCTAGAGCTTTCCAGCACGCCAGGGACATGACACAAGTAGAGGCTCCCTCATCCACAACAGCTCGTCCAATGGTCTTACCACCATGGACAACATCTATGGATAGGGCTACATGGTAAGGGAGGCGAATTTTGACATCAAACAAACAAAGCTTTTCCATGAGACTCGAAGAGTCCATACTACCTAGAGCCGCTAAAAGGGCATCCCGCTAGGCGGGACAACTCTGAAGCACCTCCGAAGCAAACATTGCACATGGGGTTTGAGCTAGATCTTCAACTACTGAGTAGTTGGAAGTAGCCCTATTGGGATTATGCAAAGCCTTCTTAAAGACACCTTTGGGTATCTTTGGCATTATTTCCAATGGTTTCTCTATAGTAAGAGGATTGGAAGGTTCAGCTACAACTTTACCCTTCTCCTCGGTCTCTTTCTCCTTCTCATAGTTCTTGTTCCTGGTTTGCAACAAAGTAGAGGATCTGACCATGTTGATATAATTAGGGTCAGGAGCAGCTTGGCTACCCCCTGCTACAGTAGAAGTTGACGCAGAATTCTGTCCTTGGGGAAATGGATCCTTCAGGACAGCCGTTGGTTGGGTTTTCAACAGCTTCTGAGCTTGTTCCATGAGGGGACAAAGGTGGGTCAAATGGTCTCCCTGGCACAACTTACAAGGAAACTTGACTTTCTTTTTATCTTTCTTGCCCCCATCAGCATTGTTTGCGGGCTTGGGCTTGTTTTGTTTTGGTTTCCCTCTCCTTTTTTGCCCTTCTTCTTCTTACCGCCAGACTGCTGATTGCCCTTTTGAGAAGATTGAGCAAATACATTTGCATTTTGGGGAGAGGGGGTAGCCTTTGCTGCCTCCGCTGTAGACTGTTTGATAGACAATTGTTGAATCTGTTTTGTCAAAGACTCTACAGTGGGAGAACTGACGGACCCAACCACACCATCGGCATGGGGTCCAGGGTTAGGTTTCTCGGCCTCATGAGAAGGCCTTGGTGCCTCAGGGATGATCTCGTATAAGATCCCAGACTATGAGTAGATCAAGTCTAACTGCTGGGCCCTGAGTATGGCTTCTTCCTCACTAGTCACTCCTGATGTAGAAACATCCTTAGATATATAGGGCAATAAATATTTAAGGAACCATTCTAGTAAAAACTCAGGAGGGATGGTAGCTTTAATAAGGCTCTTTCGCCTCCTCCACTCTTGGATATGATCAGAGATGTGGGTTTCCTTATTTTGTCTAAAGGTGGACAACAAGTCCGTTCTGAAATCGTAATGAACTGGAAGCTGAAAGTGGCTAAGGAAAGCAGTAGCCAAGTCCCAGAAGCTGCTAAAAGCAGCAGAAGGCAGCTCAATGTACCATTTTGCTGCAGTGCCAGTTAATGTCCTCTGGAACAGCCTAAGTCTCACTGAATCCTCGTTCAATGAGTTGGAAGAACACCAAAGATGGAAGGTGGTGGCATGTGCCCCAGGATCTTCACCAGCTTTCCCTTCGAACTTAGGGATGTCTAAAGGCAGTTTGGTGGGAACAGGTGGCCACAAAGGGTCATGCCTCACCGGATCGTTCATCAATTTTTATAAGTCTGGCAAGTTCAAAGTTGCCAGAAAAGGAATCTTTGGCCTAGCCAGTGTAGTAGATGTACTAGCTTGGGGATTAGAGGGACTTGCCCCCGATCGCCCATAAGTAAAAGTGGGGTTGCCCCCAGACACCGGTTGTGAAGTGGGTATGTTGCTTTGGAATGGGTTCCATCTGTAGGCCACTGGGTTTTGGGTGGGGGGTGCAGTATAAGTGGTTTGGGTTGCCCCCATAGAAGTAGGGGTCTGAAAGACTGGAGCAGGTATCCCTCCACTAAACAAAGAGAAGGGAGAGCTCGTGTATGGGACTGAAATAGGGGTTTGGTAGCCTTGCCCATAAGAGGTGTTGCTACCAAACTGCACTCCCACATATGCAGGAGGTGGACCAACGTATGGACTGGAAGGGGGTATGTGCCCCCCATTCCAAGGGAATCCTTGGACAAAGGCCGAGGATCCCACCGGACCACTGTGGGTAGGGTAAGGAAAAGAAGAAGGTATTGTAGGTATACTGGGAATCCCAGTAGCCATATCACGAGACATACTTCCTATGTTCGAGTAAACCGGTGGTTGAACCACTCGACTTGCTGGAGTTAAGGGTGTGGAAGGTAAATTAGATCTAGGGGTACTAACCGGGGGAGGCAGTACCCCTTCAACCGGAAGGGTTGAGGTGAAAACAAATGAACTTTCTCCTTCAGAAGACATAGCTCTACCTACAGGTACACCTAGTACTGGTGAACTAAAAGGCCTAACCTGCACGATCACTGGATCGTTCAAATCAGTCAAGGGGGTATTATAATGTCTTGCAAGCTCGTCAGCTTGCAGCTCTTCTATCTCAACTGTGTCTAAATCAAAGCGGTTAGCTATTAACTCAGGTTCACCAAGAACCTCACTAGTTCCTACCGGTTCAAAAGAACCACCTGTGCTTAATCTCCTCCTTTGGGGTAAAGGGGGAGGTTCCAGTGGTGTGAGAGGAGGAAGGTTTCTCAACCTTCTTGAACTTCTATGCAGTTGGTCCTCCAGAATTAAGACTCAAACAAACCACACCCTAAGGTTAGACTAATCATAAGCAAATCCACAGAGCATACACTAAAAAGATCCTAGAGTCTCAAGCAAGCAAAACAGGCTATAAAGATATACCTTCCAGAAGAATGCTGATGAACAGTTACTTGGCGTCCTTGAGGGGTTCTCAGGCACAAGCAGAGGAATCACCCAACCGCCCTCCTGCACTTTCCACAAGGGTTACCTTCCAAGTCCGTTCAAGGTCAACCAGAAATAACCTTCCAGTTTACCTGTGGATGAGCCCTAAAAGACAAGAGACTAAAGGCTACCTTGACAATACCTACTGTCTGGGGGGACAGTCGTAAGCCGGTCTCGTACACATGAGCAGGGTAGCTGAGCCCGAAACTCTGCCTAGACAGAATCCTCAGATGCGTAAAAGTCCTGGGTTACGTTTTGACAAGGATTCGGGGGGTTATCCCCTCTGTCCAAGCCTACATGCGGCCTCGTGCTTAAATCCATTTTGAGAGGAGCTTCCCAGATACAGCGGTAGAACCAAGGATTTACCTAATGAATGGCCCACTACGTTTGAGTTTAAAGTTTGTGGGAAGTTTACACTCCCTAGCCCACAAACCTAGCCTAAGCTAGTAGGTGGAAGGCCCTAAAAAATAAAAACTTACTAATAGATTTTAAATTTAAGCGTTAATTTTAAGGGCTGTTCTTTACTCAAAGGAAGCGGTAGTGATGGACTGTATGATGTTTTGACTCAGCAGAAAATAAATGAAATAAAGGTGCATCTAAAGCAATCTAACACTATAAAATAAGCTTCTTTTTCATTTTTTTCAAATATGTATGATGAACTATCAGCACTTAAATAAGAGAAACTAGCCTATATGTTTTGTATTTTTCTGAGATATGTATTTCTTAAACTGAAACAAACACTATTCTAATGCAAAAATTGCAATGCAGGAGATTATTTATGTTTTATTTTCCACTTTAAAAAATGCTCAAAAAACTACTGTGCATATATAAATGCAATGCTTGAGTAGACTTGACACTTATAAACTGTAAAAAAGACACAAACTGAAACTAACAGGCATACAGGACCAAAAGCCAGCAAGAAAGCAGACTAAGACCTCAACTTGGGTGCAGACAATGATCAAGAAATCACTGCAGACTTTTAAACAGGTAGGTACAAACCAATAACTGACAGAAATCAGACTGGACAGACAGAGTCTAAGACCCTGATCACTGATCTAGACTCAGGCACTCACACCAATAACCCAAACAGGCCAGAAAGTTTCAAGATGTAGACAGTAAATAAAGACAAGTAAAAAGAACCCAAGGGCTTCAAAAAGCACTTAATATGTGATCACCTAATATACTCAGACAACTATATAACACTCTTAAAGAAAGTCTTAACCGAAAACAGGACTTATAGAAGGCCAAAGAACAAGCAAACTTTAACACAAAAAATCACAGTTCTCAGGAGTATACGCGACTGTGTAGTAGAGCAGGTCGCGAATGATACGCGACTGTTCTATATGACAACCCGCGAATTCAAATAGGCATACGGGACTGTCTAGATAGACAACCCGCGCATGGGTATAAAAATTTCTCAGAAAACAGAGAAAAAACCAAGACTTTCAAATGCTGTAAGTATGTAAGAAAGCAGGACAAAAGATCACAAACAAGACTTCGAGCAATCACTGGTCAGGACAACAGAAAAAGACCTAAAGCAGACTTGGCTTCCCCAGCGGAGTCACCAGTTCTGTTGTACAGGATAATTCACCTAATAACCTAGGTCTGGGGGGTTACCAACATACTATGACCTTGCAAACAGATTGATTTTAGAAGCACAGAATAGGAAATAAGAAAGTAGCAAGAACTTACTTGTGAAATACGAAGGTTGATCCAAGCTAGCTTCTTCCTCTCTGATCCACTTCCAAAATCTTCAGGATAGTTCCTCCTTCACCTGTTAATCAAGGTTCTTCCAAATACAGTATGATTCATATATAAATATGTAGGTTAGGAAAATCATATATTATAATGAAATGAAAACATTCACCAATCTACAACACATGAAACACAATATGGAAGAAATTCTCTGCTTTATTAACAATAATAGAAGGAGTTTAGGTTACAACCCAATGTCTGAACAAGGGACTCCTCTGTCACCAAAGGACTCTGAGTTTCTCTGCTCCAAAGACTCTGTAGAAAATCCACCAGCATAACTTTGCTCTCCAAGTATGACTATCCAACACCCTCCCCAAGGCCTCTATTTATCTGAAGGAAATGAGGCAGTTCTCGAAGGTTAGGGAGGTTATAGCAGTTAATGGGATTAAGGTAAATGAGTAAACAAATCTCCCATTAACTCGTGTTTTTAAATATTAATTTTGAGGAAGGAATACGCGGGTTCTGTAGTAAGGCAACCCGCGTATGATACACGACTCTGTACAAGGGCAACCCGCGCATACAAGTATGCGCGACCTGCTAAACATGAGACCCGCGCATGATGCGCGACATGTCAATAGAGATAGTCGCGTATGCAACTCAAAATCATATAATGGCAAAGTAATCAGCTGGGCATATAGGCAATGTATTTCTTGAATGAGCCAATGTATAGTGGAAATGGGCAAACCTCTATCCATAAGTGTCCTTTTGTGTGCCGACATGAGGGATATCAGCACTCGGACGGAGAGGTGCCATTCAGCTATATAACATCGGGTGCTAGAGGATTTATTAAGGATGTATATTAAAGATCATCCAGGTAAGTGGGAAGACTACTTACATCTAGCAGATTTTGCATATAATAATAACTATCAATCATTAGCTAAGTTTAGTCCATTTGAAATTTTTTATGGATGTAAATGAAACACTCCTATCTCTTGGAATAATCCAGTAGATAGATTGGTGTTAGGACCAGAATTATTGAAGGAAATGGAGGAAATTGTCAAACAAGTGCAGGAAAATTTGAAGGTGGCACAGGATCGGCAAAAGAGCCAAGAAGACTTGAAAAGAACTCCCAAGGAGTTCCAGGTAGATGAGCATGTATTTATAAAGTGAAGGCCAAATAAAATCTCTCTAAGACTGGGGAGTTGTGCAAAGCTAGCACCACGTTACTGTGGTCCCTTCGAAATTTTGTCTAGAATTGGTCAAGTTGCATACCAGCTAGCATTACCACCTAACTTGAAAGTACATAATGTTTTTCATATCTCTGTTTTGAAAAAGTATGTTCATGATGCTACTCATGTGGTTGATTGGAATGTTGTACATGTGGAACCAGAAGGAGAAATTCTGGTGGAATCGAACTGTATCCTCGGGAGGAGGGAAATTACTCTGCAGAACCGCACCATTGGACAGGTGAAGGTGCAATGGAAGCACCTTAGTCCTGAAGAGGCCACCTGGGAACTGAAAAGTAAGATGCAGGAGGCATACCCAAATCTGTTCCAGGAGATTGCAGAGGATGAAGAATAAGTAACATCGAGGACGATGTTACATTTTAAGGGGGTGTGTATGTCACATACCCCAATTTTGTAAAATAATGTTAATTGTTTTAATTTTATTTCCTAAGACATTATGTTAAATTTAATGATAACTAGGAACTGATGACTCAGCAGAGTCAAAAGAAGTGGAATGTAATTCTGAATATTTTATTATTAATAAATAAAAAATGGAGACAACAACTTGGGAGAGCTGTTAATAAGAGTGTTACAGGTCAAATTGGTGGAAGGAACTAGGTGGAGAGAAAAAGACAAGTGGAAGCATCCTCAAACAATTCCTATGTTGCAGGTGGAAACTTCCCTACATTTGGGGTCATGATCCCCCAAGAAAGTGGGATCAGAGCAGGTGGCTCAATAAATGACAACTAACCCAAAAAGACCTAGGAAATCTTTTAAAAGTACCCAATGTAGAGAGCTGAGGCTTCTTAGATATTTTCTAGGAGAAGAAACATTCAGGAGGAATGCACTTCGAGGAATTCATTGGGGAAAAGGGAAAACTGTAAGGAAGGTGTTTTGAGAGAGAATCTGCAGTAACTTGGTATTATACAGCTTGCTAGCTGAGAGAACTTACTGATAAGTTCAGGATTGGTATTGAGTCTAAAGACTGGTACTTGATTATTGCTGCACCTAGTTCCAGCCGGGGAGACCAGAGCAAGCTCGAGGGTCCTGAGGAGTTGTTGTTTGAGCGCTCTCCAGGAGTTTGGTAGGGAGGAACGACCTCCCATTGCTGTTGTCGTCCAAGCTCAAAGAACATGTTCTATTAATTATTAATTTTTGTGTATTATCTGTGTGTGATTGAATGATGCATCGTAGATTATGATGTAAAGATTTCGATGGTTTAGTAATGAAGTTGTTTTTAGTTTGTTTAGTAATAGAATCATTTTGATGAGAAATAAAACCCTACTTGTGTTTTTCCTCATCTGGAGTGATCCAGACCGTACTCCAGCACAGATGGTGAAATTATAAATAAAGATAGTATGATGAAAATGTAGAATAAAATGTTAGTGGAATTATATAATTTTTCCTTTTATTTTGTTATCAGAAGAAATATCTTTTGTACCAGGTGTAGTGTTAAACCTGGATTGAGACTATCATTTTATTAGAAACAGAGAAAGAAGCGATATTATTTACCGATAGTAGTATGTGTGGGTGGATAAAACAGTTTTTGATATAGTATTTACCTTCAGTAATCTTATGGCTTATTGAATTAAAAAAAAATGGTATCATAGTTAAACTAGAGTAGGGTTAAGCTAAATAAAAATGCTTTACATCTTTACAGTTTACTTTTTTCCAGTTTTAACTACTGCATGTATAATAATCAAATTGAAAGAAGGAATAGCTAGAATCTTGATTTACTTCTACAGAAAATTTAGTTGGTATCAGAAATTACTTATGGATAGGCATGTAAGTTATTCATTCATTCTGTTCTATTTAGTTAAGCTTAAACAAAAATCTACAACTACTAACCTATTCTTTTTAAGATGTAAACAAATGTAGATCATAGTTAGATCTTATTCTTTTATTTTATAAATATTAACATTCTAATATAAACAAGATAATCTAGAATACACAGAGTACTTTCTAGAAATTTATTCAGTGCAGTAAGTATAAGAACACAATAGTAAAGTACTATTTTATTTTATAGTTATAAATAAACAAAGAGCAAGCTAATAAATATATAATTATAATAACATTATTAATATGTAAATAAGAAATGTTCTTATCATATTATAGTAAACAGTAATCAAGATATAATTTCTGTACTCAAAAGCTGTATCTGACAGATACAGAAGTACCTCAGTAAAAACATAAAGTCATTATATTCTAAAGGGTAACAGTTATATAACAACATTTACAATTCTTTTAAATAAAGAAAATTAATATAAAAATAATGTACAGAAACCCTAACAACTAAATTTAAAAATATTACGGGGTAAAAATCAAGTACATTAACGTGCAAGAAATAACCAACATAGTGACAGTATGCTCGATTTATCGAGCTTAACCAAACATTTTATAACATAACTAATAACCCCATAATTTACAGAAGTACATTATAAATAAAATTAATTTTTAAGAAACTGTAAACATTTTTTTATTTATGGCCAAGTTAGGGTAAAACCCTACAAATATCAAAATATACAGTAGAGATATAAACAAAGAGACTGAAGACCTTTCAAATCTCTCGACTTCTACAAGTAATCAAGAGCATGGCATAAACAACCATCCTTTCATTATACATTTTACACAGTAACTAAACGAAACTAGAAATTACAGTCACGGCCAGAGCCGGAGCACCCCGCACAACGCAAGGGTCTCGTCATCCTCCAGAAACAACAAACCAAGTAACAGGATAAACCAAAACCACAAGGGTTGTAGGCCATGATGCATCAACCCACAAGGAGGGAATGCCATGGTTAAACCAGGCTTACCGTGAACCAGCAACTGTTGCCTCAGCCTTGTATCAAACCGCACAGAGGGAGACCGGCCAACACCTGCGAACAAAGAGAATGAAAGGGTTAAAAACTGGTTTACAAATTAAAGAGCTGTGTATTGAAAATAAATTGCAATGTTAATGATTTTTTTTGGAATAAGAATTCTTACCTAGAAATTTACCGAAGTGTGACCACCCACGAGCAGTAAAGTAACCACCAGTGCGAGGAGGATGAAAATATTCATCTACTGCGAGACAGGAAGGATTTATAACTCAGCAAATACCTATAGCGATGGAGGACAGGAACAACAAGTTCAGCCGGTAAACATGCTTGGGTCATAACCACTCTCAACACAAAATCGAAAATGCTATAAACCCTAAACACCGACTACTAAGGTTAAGTAGGACATCAACTGTCATCACTGAGCTAAATAAAGGAAGGACTGTACAGTAATGGACTCCAAAACTAAGCGAGCTACAATGGAGAAACCCTAAGGGAAGTATCACAACCTAAACCCAAATAACAACCAGTTTTGTGACAGCACTCCTCTGTCAAGCATTCAGGACGAGCTTCGAGGAGAAACAGCAAGCAGGGAGACTACCGACATCAAAGGCAAGAGACAATGCAGAAAAGAGCATGGTAGCAGAGCGACAAGAGCCCGAAGGCGATGCAGAGAATGAGATCTAGGGTTTGCTGCTTCCCATTTAACTATGCAATACATGGATACGATAATTCCACATTACCACGTAAATAATTTACATGATGTGGGTAGAAACGTATAGTCCCGGCGATCGTGCTACCAAGAAAATGATTTCCAAATCATTTGGTATATCCAAGGTTCCACTTTAGTCCTTGTTGTAATGTCAATCCATCATGCACGTAGTATGGAAAACCTAAAAGTCATTACCATAAACTTTGTTAACAATCATCGAGGGCGTGTAGGTTAATATGACCCTTGCTTATAAATTATGGTGTTCTTATAACTTAAAAATAATTTTAAGCTATGTTCTTCACGGCGTGGTCCTGTTTATAACCTTTCTCTTTATGTTATGTAAATAGTGCTTACCCTAGCTCATAAATGTAAGTAAAGGAGGCATTTTTTTTATAAAGCTTATAGAACTTTAAAAAGAAAGTTAAGCTATAAACTGATTGTGAACATGGTTTATTCATTGACCTCTTGTTTTCACACCTTGCACCTTTTTTATACAATGTAAAGTAATGGCTCAACCAATAACTATAATTCTGATCTGAATGTATACTATAGGATGATATAAAGGAAGTCATAGAATCATTCTATGATAAATATCTTTTTGTCAAAGTTAATCTCAATTGCTTGATTGTATAATTATTAAACTTATAAAGTTTGTAATTGAGTATAGTAAGTCTTAAAATGTTAAGAAGCTTGGCATCTAACTATTAACGATATATTGGCCTTAAAATAGATAATAGTTCCCAAGCAAATTATGTGCAGAGAACGACAAATCTTTAAACACTAATGTAAACCTTTTAAGGTAGCTTGTTTTAAGTGATAAACTCCTTAAAAACACCCAAGCTTGGAAATGAGAATAGGAGTTCATAAACTACGTATCAAGGTACATTATGTTTTTTTTTTATCACAATAGTAACCAATACTATCGTGACGTAAATGGTACTTGTACATAATTTAAATTAGACCCTTGACATAGAAATCTGTCATTCTTAAAAACTGCTTGTAAAAGAAAGGTTTAAGGCATTTTGACACTTGATGACTATGGTAGACATTAGAAAGTTCATAACGCTTTAAGAACTATAAATTTACATCTACTAGAAAGAAGGTAGTTATAGCCATTACTGACAGAACTGAATCCCATTCCTTAGCATCTTAAAAAAGAAGACAGTTTAATGATTTTACCTCGATAAGCTTTGGAAATTGATTAGCAATTATATTCTATACTGAGTTATTATTTGTGCGACGAACTTATATCAGAATGCTTTAGAATTAACAACAAGCGGCATCCTAACTTCTTACCTGTAAGTCTGTAAGCACAGGAAAACTTTCTGCGTTAGCTTGAAAGCTAAGTAATCCCATAATTTTTCATGACAGTTCCACCTTGTGGTCGCAAGAAAAACAAGTCAGAAAACTGAAAAAGAAATAATTCTATAAGATAAACATAATCAAATAGATAGTTTAGATAATGAATTCATTAACATTTAACTAATCAAATAATTAGTTGACTGTATTTATGAAATTTATCTGTATTTTGAAAATTTTAAATTTTTTAGAAATTTTGGGTTTTGACAAATGATTCATGGAAACAACAACTAAAAGATCTAAGGATGAACAGAGCTGTTACAGTTACCACACAAATTGAATAAGAAATAATTACCTACTCAGTCGACTATCATACCATGCCACTATAGGTATCCAAGAGATGCAATCAACAACACACTGTAAATCCACAACTTGTTACAGCTTCCTACGACGAAATAAAATTAACATAACATCACACAACAAAATAATTGAAATGCCTAATTTAAATTAGGAATCCCTGTGGAAGGTGGGCCCAACGTTCACACAGAGATGCTGGATGAACACACGTTAAAACCCTTAGATCTAAAGTAACTCCTTGCATTAAAAAGGCAGATCGATTACACAATTCCTCGTTACAGCCAATACAATGAATTGATTATATGTTCAATAACCCCTGGTTCAAAATAGTTCTCCATATCTATACAATGTAAATCATAACATCTTATCCCTATTATGGGGCATCCATGAACATCTCTAATCTTCAGGCACCCTAAATGACAACAGCTGTTACAAACGTGGCAGGATGAAAGATAGGAAATATAGGGAAACTGTTAATCAATCGAGGAGTAATGATATATTTAGATCACAGCTATACACAAGTAGCACTGCACTGTTGACGTCCAAATCTGACGCATTCTGTTACAGCTATCTTTGTACAGCTTTGGCTGGGATAATACACTGGGAACACATTCCTTGGGCAATGGTAGGATGGATGGTGGTCAGCTTTACTGATGAATGCCCATCCTTTTTGTAGCATGTTCATCCCGATCTTCCTGCAGTCTATATATCTCAAAATAACTTTATAAACCATCATATGTTAGCATATTGAGAGATATGAAGCCTTAATTACCACAATCATAAGTAATACTAAAATAAAACAATAACCAATCATACCTTGGTGGATTGAAGAGTAGAGTGAGGGTAAAACATTTATTTGGCATGCTCAATGGGGTAGGATAGGACAGAAAGAGGTAATTAAGGATGGTCAAAAAGGGCCATTTTTGGGCCCAACATCTCCCCCCAACTGTCCTATTGCATGTCCTCATGCAACAACCTCCATTATTCTAAATCCGAATCTTGCACTATGCTCTGTTGATGGAGAGAAGAGAAGTTGTAGGGGAACTCATACGTTCCTTCTTTTTCTATGAACCCTCTATGGGAAATCCAATATCTCTGGCATTGCTGCTCCTCTGCCTTGGTTAGTGAGAAATCCATCCTGTATGGTTTTGGTGGCCACTAGATGAGGGGAAATTTAAATTTTAGGCCCAACCAATTATCCCCACACTCCCTGATACATCCAACATAATCCTCAACCCTGGAAAGTGCTTGTTCAAAATTTCTAAAATAATAGGGGTCTCTGCTCCTGAGTATAGGAGAGGTAACCTGCTATCTGTGCTTACTTCCTTCCAACGATGCTTGTTGGTGTATAGAAATATGGTTGGTACAGGTAGAAATAACTTTCTCTTGCAGTTCCATTATGTGTTGATTCTGGATGGGGCATGAGAGCAAACTCCTGTGTCAAGCAAGAAAAATACCAGGATTTTGAGGCTCACTTCGAACCCATAGATTAGATTGAGCTTCATTGTGAGAAAAGGTTTGAAAAGACCTTTCCCACTGAGCATGATTGCTCACAAAAGAAGTGAAGGCCCTCAACTGAACATTTCCTGAAAATGGGACATGATTTGAATGGCGGTCCAGAGGGCAAGCCATCTCATGCAAATATAATTCACACAACAAATTTTGATCTTCAAAATTGCTTCTTAAAAATGTTTCCAAGAATTTGGCTGAGGTTGTTATCTCAAATGACCTCCCTTCTTTCATAGCTCTTAACTTAAACCAAACAAGATTTTCAAATAGAAAGACAGGGTAAGAAGAAGAAGGTACCCTAGTGCCCAGGAGTTCTTGAGAAAGAGCATACATCTGCTCTTTGTCCTTCTGCATAGACTGGAAATTTTTCATCTCCCTTAAATTTCTATGTAGCTCTTCTTCTCGAAGTCTCTAGGTCATACGTTCTTCTACCCATTTCTCCTCCAGTCTCCTGATAATATTTTTATGCTCAGTAAGGGAAACTATCCCTTCTTGGTATTCCTCCACCTGTCTCTTCCATTTTATTACCTCCATTCTCAGAATTGAGATTTCTGCTGTAGGGTTCAGGGCTTCTTCTTCATGATGCTCCTCCTTGTCAGAATCCAGGTCAATGAAATTTTGAAGGGGATCAATCCACACTTTTTCACCTGATGTGCCACATTGGACATCCTTCACATTTGAAGCTATTTCTGGGGGTGCTGGTTCTTGTTTGATAACAACCTTTTCTAGACTCTCTTCATCGACAACATCCACCACTATTGGAGACGCTGGTTCTTGTGTAACAACGTCTTATTTCTGGGGTTCTCTTGTGGCAATTTTGGCAGCTAACTGTGAGGATGTTGGTTCTTGTGGAGCAACTTCCTCCTAAATTTTAATTTCATTTTCTACCTGATCATTAGCTGCTATCTCATCCAGGGGTTGTGAGGCTACTGGTTCTTGTGTGACAGAGCCCTATTCTTCTTTTTCCTCATGCTGATGAGATTGGATGTCTTCTTCAGTATGCAGTTGTTCCTCAAGGATTTCAGTATCACCTAAGGGTTGTGTTTGAACTTGTTCATCTTCACCCCAATCCATATCAGGAATGACATCCACTTCAGGGTTATTTTCTTGTTGCATTTCAAGAGTCCCTACTGCAATTTTCAAGGATGTTGGTTCTTGTGTGACAACATCTTGACTCACTTCTTAATCTCCCTACTATTGTGGCTCCTTTTCTAGTATTTCTGTCTCCTGGGACAATTATGGAGTCGTAGTATAAAATTCTTTATTAAATTCCAGAGTGCCTTCAATTCCTGGTTCTCCTCCCACTTGGAAAGCCACTTGGACAAGATCATTCAAGGATGTTGGTTCTTGTGTGCTAGCACCCTGTTCAACCCCATCATTGCCTTGCTATTGTGGTTCCACTTCTATGATTTCTGTGTCATGGGAGGATTCCGGGGTCACAGTGCAATCTTCATCCATAAAATCGGGAATAACTTCATCCCTGGGTTCCTCTGTCCCAGAGTTAGTGGTAATTTCGGAAATAATATTTAAATATGCTGGTTCTTATGTGACAACATCTTCTTTCTTTGAAACTTCCTCCTATTGAAGTTTTCCTTTGGGAGTCCCATCTTCTCTCAACTCAGGTTGTCCTTGTCCTTCCTCAGTTGTAGGTGCAGACTGCTTTGTTGTAAAGGCATGAATTACAATCTTGTGGCTTGATTCTTTAAAGATTTCTCCATAAGTGGGATAGACCACTCTTTCTTCCTCATTGCCAGGCTCGGTAGGATTTGATCCTTCCAATTGATCTGCATCTTCCACCAATGTGTGCAGCTTCCTTTCACCTTGTTTTCTGCATGCTTTTTTCCAATTTTCCAATTCCTTTCTGAGTGTTTGGATTTCCTCTTTTAATAGCCTATTTTCAAACATAAGTCCTTCAATTTGGGGTTCTTCTTCAATCGAACCCTTTGGGGCATCAATTGGTCTAGGTTTAAGAATGGAGAACTCAATTTGTGCTTCTAAGGTTGCCCATATTTCCCTTCCTGCTTCTGCTGCTGCAACTGGCCTGGTTCTTTTCCTTCTTATTGGTGGAGATACCTGAATTTCATCCTTTGATCTCCTCCTTTTTCTTTGTGGTGATGGAGTTTCTGGATTCATAGCTGAGGTAGAAGGAATGTTCCTAGTTCCAGCATTTTCTTGTTCGTCAGGATGTTCTTCCTCAATCAAAGTTCCTCCCCATTCAGGTGAGGATTCAATGGTCACCAACTCAGTGTTTTCTTCTATTGCCATGGATCTGTCATCTTCGGGTTCAATTGTCGCAGCATCTAATGCTACACCAGTTTCACCCTCTGCTGTTAGAGCTACCCTATTATTTAGTTCTTCCATAGGGTTTTCAAGTACATCTTCTCTCAATTGTTCTTCTTGTACCCTTGTTTGATCCTCTGATCCAGTATCATCTCCCCCCCAACTATATTGGAGGGGCTCCGAGCCTCGTGTTGTGCTTCATTTCCCCCCAACTATGGATGGACCTGCTCTTGTTCTACTGGAATACCGGGCAAAGGAATGGGTTCCTGAACTTGAGCTGTAAATTGCTCACAAGTTATATTGTGTTGAGCAAGGGTCCTTAATATTATTAATTTAATGAGTCCATGGCGGGTCAGTGAGAAGAGTGAATGTTTGGAAACTCGAACAAACCCCGCCATATGATGTAAATCATTGAGCAAATAATATGGAATATTTAACAGAACCCTGTGACGGAGATGAGATAGTAAAGGGAATTTAGAATTATAGACTGTTTGGTACCTACCTTCATAGGTGATATATTTATTGAGGAAAACAATGATGTGATTCCATGGTCGTGGAAATGACTGTAATACTATCCCCATTTTTTTCATTTGAACCCGCTCCCCCTCTATTATAAAGTCCTGTACTGGTGCAGTAGTGGGGACTCGACGTCTAAACCAAGTCCTTCCCACCTGAGGAATACCAGTGACCTCACCCATGATGGCTTCAAAAACTTCAATGTGCAATCCACGAACCATTGAGTGAGTTTCTGTGAGCTTCAAAGCAAACTATAAGGCTGCTTCACAGTGAAATCCATTCAGACATTCGAAAAATTTTGTCCAACTGACAGCTTGAAAGATAGCAAAGACTGCAGCGTTTCTTCTGAGTTCACATGTGTTTGAAGGTTCATAACAAGCCAAAATCCCCATGTTTCTGACTTCGGAATTATTTTGCAGTTCAATAGATTACAGACTCCAACAATGGAGGTTACAACACAGAGTATGCATGGATAGATGAGAGGAGATTTAGGCAAATTTGGAAATTTTTAGCGCACTAGATTATTTGAAATTTTATCCCAAATTGGGAAAGGTGGCGGTTATTAGGTAGCATAATTAGTCTTTACGTCACACGAGCAGAGAGTTAATCAATGCAATAATGGGCATAAAAAGGGAGGTACGACTGATTTTTTCAAATCATATTGATACTTAATCAAGTGGTTAATCAAATCCATACCTTTGAAAATGTGCATTGGATGTCCTTTGGAGAATGATAGAATGTGTGGTTGCAGACGTTGTGAAAGCTAAACTTGTGCATTGTGCAGTCATTAAATGTAATCATTATTACGGAGGTGCTGTAATAACCTTTTCCGCAGGCGAAGAAAAAACCATCGTGTCAAAATGGTTGAAAATATGATGAATATTACATTATGAGTCAAATTGTTGGCATTAAGAATCAGAGCCATATCTAGAGGATTTGCTATCATGCAAAAAGATCTGCTAATAACACAAGAGTCACAGCCGCAGGTCATAAAGAAATCAAAGCAGAGGTGTGGCCTTCAATGATAGAAAAATCAGCTAAATATAATGGAGTTGCAGTTGCTGAAAAATATGTCGCAGCTACCGGAAAAGATGTCGTAGCTGACAGAAAATAGGGAAGAAAATGTTAAGCAGACGAAAAGTGACTGTGCTGCAGCTACATGAAACGGGTTTTTATGGTAAAAAATAAAATGGGGTCACAACATGTGGAAACAAAAGAAGGCAGAGTTTCATGGTGTGGCAGTTACCGGAAATGGTGTTTGCCTCTATCAGAAATGGTGTTGCAGCTGCCAGAAACGGTGTCACAGCCACCAGAAAATGGTATCGCAGCTGCCAAAAAATGGTGTCGCAGCTGCCGAAAAAATGTGTCACAGTTGTTGGAAAAAGGGTGTTGTAGTTGCAGGAAAAAGGTGTTGTAGCTGCTGGAGAAAGGTGGTGTAGCTAATGGAAAATGGGTGTCACAGCTGCTGGAAAAAGGTGTTGCAGCTGCCAGAAAAAGGTGTCGCAGCTGCTAGAAAATGGGTGTCACAGCTACGACAAATTTATTTAAGGGAAAAAAAATTTGGTGCAGGAAGTCACATAAAAATGACTTTTCGTCTACACGCCCGATCTGACCACCATCCTTGGGTGCTTCCCTGCACATTTTGGAAAAAAAAAAAATAGATCAAGTGCAAAAGAAAAGATAACATAACAAAAAAAGAAACAATTATTTATGTACAATGATTCATACGCAATTTACAGTGATCAATTAAGGATTGACAGAGGCAGAGAAAAATTCCTGCCCTTGTGCTAGCTGGTAATCTAGATCAACGACAATTTGTGAGATAAATGCATCCTTTGAAATTGGTTTATGGTACAGTCACAGCCTATGACCATTGGCAAATAATGGTGCGCGGTTTTCATCGATAGTTACCAGGCGGACTGTGTCGTTATCAAATACCCTGTCTACTAGGTATGGGACCAACCATCTTGTGCGTAATTTGCCCTTGAAATCTCTTTTGAATTTGGAATCGTATAATAGTGCCCAGTCTCCCTCACATAAGATCTTATTTTTGATGAATCGGTGATGCCAATTGGATCTCTATTGTTGAATTAACACTGTCTGGTCCACTGTAGCTAACCGATTCTCGTCCAGTTCATTCAGTTGGTTCAATCTTCTTTTTTGGGATTTAGTTACATCTAGGTTTAATTCTATGGCCATCTTCAAGGTCTTGATTTCAAATTCAATTGGGAAGATGGCACTTTTTCCATACGCTAAGTCGTAAGGAGAGAATCCTGTGGTGTTACACCAAGTGGTGCGATATGCCCATAGTGCTTCCGGAAGCCTGTCAGCCCATTCTCTACGATGGATCTTGACTGTCTTGGTGAGGATAGCTTCAATAAATTTATTAGTGCTTTCCACCTGGCCATTGGATTGGGGATGGTAAGGTGAAGCTACCCTATGCTGAACATGATACTTCCGTAGCAGAGCTTCAAATTGATGCGACATAAATTGCGGTCCTCCATCAGTAACTACTTCCTTAGGTACCCCAAAATGGGTAAATATTTCACTGTATAGGAATTCAATCACAGCTTGGTCATTAGCTTTCTCCAGAGCTACAACTTCTACCCATTTTGTCATATAATCGATACAAACCAAGATGTAGGATTTCTGCTTGGAATGAGGGCTAATAGGGCCAATGAAATCTAGAGCCCATCTATCAAAGGGTTCAATTACTGATTGTGGTTGCAGAGGCATTTGATATAATCTGTTGGGCTGACCCATCCTTTGGTAGCTATCACAATACTGGACATATATTTTTGCATCCCTGAAAAGAGTTGGCCAATAGTAACCCATTCTCAGTGCTTTCTGTCCTGTCCTTCTGTCTGCAAAATTTCCCCCACAAGGTTCATCATGGCAGGCCTTCAGTATATTAAAGATTTCATCTTCCCTTACACATCTTCTGATTTCAAGATCAAAACTTGTGTAAAAGAGGTGACCGTTTACCCAACAATACCTGGCACTTTGCTGGATGATTTTTCTCTTTTCTCTTTTGGACATATGTGCCAGAAGCTTTCCTACAACCAAGTAATTAGCGACATCTGCATACCAAGGAGAATGAGCTGAAACTGTAAATAAATTTTCATCTAGAAAAGAGTCCTCAACAGGAAAATTATCATCACTATTAGTGAAACAAGATAAAAAATCAGCGACAACATTTTCTTTTCCAGGTTTATCTATGATGGTAATATAAAATTCCTGTAATAATAAGAGGCATCTAGTCACTCTGGCATTAGTGACGGGTTTATTCATTAGATATTTAATGGCAGAGTGGTTAGTGTGCAAAAATGTAGGATATCCAGTAATGTAGTGTCGAAATTTGTTAATGGAGTAGACAATAGCTAAGAACTCCTTCTCGGTGACAGTATAATTAAGTTCAGCAGGGGATAATTTTTTACTAATATAATAAATTGCATAAGGTACTTGACCATCCTACTGTCCTAAAACTGCTCCAATAGCGATATAAGAAGCATCTGAAGAAATGTGGAAGGGTAGGGTCCAATTGGGCCCTCTTAAGATAGGAGTTGTGGACAGCTTCTCCTTAAGCTTAAAAAACACTGTCTGGCATGCTTCATTCCAAACAAACTGCACATCCTTCATTAACAGTGAAAACAAAGGAGAAGCAAGTTTGGAAAAATTTTCTATAAATCTTCGGTAGTATCTAGCATGTCCTAGGAAACTTCGCACCTCTTTTTGAGTTGCAGGAGTAGGTATATTTTTTATTACCTTGATTTTTGAGGGATCCACCTGAATTCCATCAACAGAGATGAAGTGCCCCAATACTACTCCTTCATTCATCATCATATGGCACTTTTCAGTGCTTAAAGAGAGTTGGGTCTGTTCATAGTGAGTTAAAACATTTTTCAAATTTTCCAGTGCTTCTTCAAAATCCTTGCCATAAGGAGTGAAATCATCCATAAAAATTTCCATACTGTCATTAACTAATTCTGGAAATATGTTGATTACAGCTCTTTGAAATGTTGCTGGTGCATTACATAAACCAAAGGGGAGCACTCTGTAAGCAAACGTTCCCCAGGGACAGGTGAAGGTAGTTTTATCTTGGTCTTTAGGAGCAATCTGAATCTGATTGTACCCACTAAACCCATCCAGGAAGGAGAAGAACTTCTTCCCTGATAGGGTGTCGAGTACTTGATCGATAAAGGGCAAGGGAAAGTGGTATTTTTTTGTGGCTTTATTAAGCTCCCTATAGTCGACACAGACTCTCCATTTACCATTTTTCTTGGGTACAATTACGAGTGGGGAGACCCACTTGCTGTCTAAAATAGGGTATATGAATCATGCTTCCAAGAGTTTCTGAATTTCTTCCTTCACTATGTCCCTAAGATTGGGGTTCATTCGTCGTTGAGGCTGGAACATAGGTCGGGAGTCACTTTTAATATAAATATGATGGGTGCACAGGTTAGAGGGAATACCCCTCATGTCTGTATACCCCTAAGCAAATGCCCCCTTGTGTTCTTTCAAGAGACTGATCAGGCGCTTCCGTTCATCTAAGGAGAGGCTGGGGTTAATATTTAGGGTTTTTCCAAACTCTACCTCAATGGGAATACTTTTCAAATTTTTCAATACTGGGATTATGTGTGTGTCACCGACTAGTGATTCTTCTATGAGATTTTCTTGTTCTTCCTTACCCAGAGTAATGTTCAGGATTTGATAAACTTCTTTATTGACTGAAGTGGGTTCACTGATGAAGTTATTAATGGCATCGTCTTCAGTTTCATCTTTAAAGGTTAAGGCTTTACCTATTGTTAATAATGGTTGAATGCTCTCTTCTTCCTTTAGCTCCATCCATAAAGAAGTTTCAGCTTCTATACTCGGCCGAGCTGGAGGATAGAGAGTGAGGTTCTTAGTCTCGGTGCCATCCGATATGTTCATAGACCCAGATCGATAGCTGATGCAAGCATTAGCTGTGGCTAACCAAGGCCTTCCCAGGATCAATGGGTGTCCTCCCAGCTGTGACTTAGGTTGTAAAACCAAGAAGTCAGCATGATACTCCCAAGATTCAACTGAGATGATGAGATCATCCAGAATTCCTTTAGGTTTAATGGTGGACCTATCTACTAGTTCTAAAATAGTGGGGGTTGGCCTAAGATTAGTGATCCTAAGTTTTCTTACAGTTTCGATTGTCATGACATTAATTGCTGCTCCTAAATCTACCAGTGCGTTGGGTATCAGTGTATGCCCAATCTGCACAGTGACAATGGGGTTCCCAGGATCATCATATTTGGCTAACAGGGTTTTTCCTGTTATTAATGCAGATAATTTCCATATGACGTGGACAGTGGGAGGATCTCTGGGTTTCCTCCCTGGTTTCTTTGTGCACAGGTCCCAAACAGTTCTAGCATAGATAGGTATGTCTTCAAGAGCTTGAATGAGGGGAATTTTAACATATAGATTCTTTAACTCTCCTAAGAGGTTAAACTGAGGTTGTCCCCCTACCCTTGGTAGCATTAATCTCTTGGGAGATAGTGGTTGCCTAATCAGCTGGGTAGGCTGTGTATCGCTATATTTATCATTCTATGTTTCAGCCATCCCATTAGTGGGATGTTCAGCATCTTCAATGATGGAGGTCGTATCAGATAGATGTTGTGGATTCATCCCTTCTTCATGTACAGAGGGTGGAACATCTTCTATGATTACAGACTCTACTATTTTTCCTAATCGTAAGCGAATATCATTGCAAGGCACAAGAGAAAGGGAGTAGGTAGGCATGTTGACAGTCTCAAGATGATGGACTATTTTATTCTTTGGGTTAGGATTAGGTTGAGCAGGCAGCTAAGGTCGTATCGGTATATTAGGGGCAGAATTATTCTGCAACTGCAGCTGCGACTACTGATGAGGGTATTAAGGATATTGAGGATATTGAGGAGGCTATGGTTGATGTGGAGGTTGTTGAGGAAACTGGTTCCCTGGATGGAAATTCCTCCATCCAAGAGACCAAGAATTTGGTTGGTGTGGTTGCTATGGTGGCTGAACCCAGGGATTCCATGAGTTATAATTTTGCATTGAAGGTTGAGAAGGGTTCCACTGAGAATAAGATGAAGGGAATTGTGTATTCACATTTTTCATATTATTCCAATTACTCATGTTATTCAAAAATGGAAATGAGTCCGGGGTCATACCTTGGTTTCGAGGCTTCCAAGGCTTCTTTTGTGCAATGAAGTAGGTTGGTTCCACCTCTGGAGTTGATGCCTACAGAAAAGCCTTCACTTAGGGAAGTGAGGGGCATTATTTTGTGTCATGGTTCAACTTGCACAGCTGACACACTTCTACCTTGTCAAGTGGGAACTCCTTCAGAGGGTGGTTCTTTCTGCATCGAGGGTAGAACACACCTAGTGTGAGATCCTCTACTGCCTGTTCTTGCTTTGCCCTCAGGACGTCGATTTTTGAGGAGATAGAGCTCATCATTTTTGTTTTAAAATTTTTGAGGTCTTTTTATCTTTGCATGGGTGGCTCCTCCATTATATGACTTTTGAGTTCTGTCGAGGACATCGCATTCTAGCTTATCTCCTTTGTCCCGCCTATTATTCTTGGAAGATCCCCTGGATTACCCTTTGCATAATTCCACAATATTCTTGAAAGACTCCTTGGAGATATCCCCCTTTCCTAACAGGTTTAACATATCTAGGAAATCATCCCTAATCCCGGGAAACAGGATTATCTTGAGCACATATAACCCCATGTTCATCTGTCTAGCTCTTTGCACATTGTATAAAAGCCTCTCTACAAAATATTCCAGAATTTCGTCTTCCTTTTGCACCATTTTGAACAATTCTTCTCTCTTGTCCTTGGTGTTGTAATATTCCTAATATTTCTCCAGGAACAGCTGTTTCATCCTATCCCAATTAGTAATAGTTTCACCTCCTAGGCTCATGAACTATTGTAGTGCATTGTCCTTCAGAGTGGCAGGGAAGATCTTTAGCTTTTGTGCATCAATGATGTAGTCATAGCTATGACAAAGGATATCAAACTCGAAAAGAAATTCATCTGGATCCTTTGCTGCTTTTCCATGGAAGGGAGGCAACACCGATGGTGATATATTTTTCACAGGGGCTATTCCTTCCGGCTGTTGAATTGGGAACTGAAGTGTAGCCACCATTCCTTCAGGTAGGGAATGATCTTCATGATGATGTTTTCCCCCCATTGCCTCTTCCTCGTCAGATTCATGTCTATTACTCATTCCTTCTTCTGTTTTCTCCTCTTCGTTCCTCTCTTCATTCTTTTCTTCGTTCCTGTCCTCGTTCTTCTCTTCGTTCCGCTCTTCATTCCTCTCCTCGTTCTTCCACTGATCAACAATATTCTGATGGAACTATGTCCACTCTTCTTCAGTTACAACCTTCCCATAAATGTGGTAAATTGGACTTCTATCAGCAGATCCTGTTGTACCAACTTTGTCCTCCTCTGCAGGGATATTTGAGGATGTTGCGGCTTCTTGTGTGTTCTCCATTGTGGATCCTGACGTTGGCACCCCAGGATCGGTAGGGATTCTTCTAATAGGTGTTCCTTGATGGAAAGCCCTAGTGGATTAATCAGTTTTGTCAACAAGATCGTTAATGAATGTTCTTCTACCCAATTGTGGACCTTGACCACGACCTCAACCACCTGCACTGTTAGTATTTTGTGGGCTTTTGGGAGTTGGAAGATGATCACGCTTTACCCTTCTTGTATTCATACAACCCAAATCATTACAATAAAAAATAAAAGAGACTGAATAGAAACAATTACATGATGCAACTAATGATGGTGTTTAATTTTTATCCTACCCGGCAATGGCGCCAAAATGTTGGGCACACAATATGCAAGTGAATTACAACTAACATACAGAGTGTGCAATATGTATTGTCAACCCAGGTAAGTATTGTATTTCAAGGATAACATGCACAATATATGCTTAAACACTAAATTGTTGTAATTGAACAATCCTATCCTCTGTTTTTCTATGCTCATCCAAAGAATCTACTTAATCTAGTTACCTTCTAAGGAATACAGTCACAATTACCTTCTATTGTTCTTGATCTAAGAATGGAAAGATGAAAGTCACATCTAGATTACATTTGCAAAAAAGGGGAAATTCTGTTTCAAACCACTTAATGATTAACCCAACTATCTTAATCTGATTATTCTAGAACTCCAAAGACATAAATTGAATATTAATGTAGAGATTCAAAATCCAGAAATTGAGTTCAGTTGTTCTATGAATTTGAAGTATAGGAATGAAATTCTGCAATCATAAAAATAAGAGACAAGCTGCAAGGATTCATGGAAATAAAAAATAAAATATCTAAGGATGAACAGAGCTCTTATAGTTACCACACAAATTGCATAAGGAATAATTACCTACTCAGTCGACTATCACACCATGCCACTATAGGTATCCAAGAGATGCAATCAACAACACACTATAAATCCACAACTTTTTACAGCTTCCTACGAAGAAATAAAATTAACATAACATCACACAACAAAATAATTGAAATGTCTAATATAACTCAGCAATCCCTATGGAAGGCAGGCCCATCCTTCACACATAGATGTTGGATGAACACATGTTAAAACCCTTAGATCTGAAGTAACTCCTTGTATTAAAAAGGCAGATTGATTACACAATTCCTCGTTACAACTAATACAATGAATTGATTATATGTTCAACAACCCCTAGTTTGAAATAGTTCTCCATATTTATATAATGTAAATCATAACATCCTATCCCTATTATGGGGCAACCATGAAGATCTTTGATCTTCAGGTGCCCTAAATGACAACAGCTGTTACAAACATGGCAGGATGAAAGATAGGAAATATAGGGAAACTGTTAATCGACCCAGGAGTAATGATATCTTCAGATCATAGCTATACACGAGTAGCAGCGCACTGTTGACCTCCAAATCTGACAAATTCTATTACATCTATCTTTGTATAGCTTTGGCTAGGATAATACACCGGGACCACATTCCTTGGGAAATGGTAGGATGGATGGTGATCAGCTTGAGTGATGAATGCCCATCGTTTTCGTAGCATGTTCAACCCGATCTTCCTGCAGTCTATATATCTCAAAATACCTTTATAAACCATCATATGTTAGCATATTGAGAGATATGAAGCCTTAATTATCACAATAATAAGTATTAATAATAAAAAAAACAATAACCAATCATATCTTGGTGGATTTAAGAGTAGATTGAGGGTAAAAAATTTATTTGGCATGCTCAATGGGGTAGGATAGGACAAAAGGAGGTAATTAAGGATGGTCCAAAAGGGCCATTTTTGGGCCCAACATCTCCACCCAACTGTCCTATTGCATGTCCTCATGCAACAAACTCCATTATTCTGAATCCGAATCTTGCATTGTGCTCTGTTCATGGAGAGAAGAGAAGTTGTAGGGGAACTCAGACGTTCCTTCTTTTTCTATGAACCCTATGTGGGCAATTCAATATATCTAGCATTGCTGCTCCTCTGCCTTGGTTAGTGAGAAATCCATCCTGTATGGTTTTGTTGGCCACTAGATGAGGGGAAATTTAAATTTTAGGCCCAACCAATTATCCCCACACTCCCTGATACATCCAACATAATCCTCAACCCTGGAAAGTGCTTGTTCAAAATTTCTAAAATAATAGGGGTCTCTGCTCCTGAGTGTAGGAGAGGTAACCTACCATCTGTGCTTACTTCCTTCCAACGATGCTTGTTGGTGTATAGAAATATGGTTGGTACAGGTAGAAATAAATTCCTCTTGCAGTTCCATTATGTGTTGATTCTGGATGGGGCATGAGAGCGAACTCCTGTGTCAAGCAAGAAAAATACCAGGATTTTGAGGCTCACTTCGAACCCACATATTAGAGTGAGCTTCATTGTGAGAAAATGTTTGAAAAGACCTTTCCCACTGAGCATGATTTCTCACAAAAGAAGCAAAGGCCCTCAACTAAACATATCCTGAAAAAGGGACAGGATTTGAATGGCGATCCAAAGGGAAAGCCACCTCATGCAAATATAATTCACACAGCAAATTTTGATCTTCAAAATTGCTTCTTAAAAATGTTTCCAAGAATTTTGCTGAGGTTGTTATCTCAAATGACCTCCCTTCTTTCATAGCTCTTAACTTAAACCAAACAAATTTTTCAAATAGAAAGACAGGGTAAGAAGAAGAAGGTACCCTAGTGCCCAAGAGTTCTTGAGAAAGAGAATACATATGCTCTTTGTCCTTCTGCATAGACTGGAACTTTTTTATCTCCCTTAAATTTCTATGTAGCTCTTCTTCTCGAGGTCTCTGGTTCATACGTTATTTTTCCCATTTCTCCTCCAATCTCTTGATAATGTTTTTATGCTCAGTAAGGGAAACTATCCCTTCTTGGTATTCCTCCACCTGGCTCTTCCATTTTATTACCTCCATTCTCAAAATTGAGATTTCTACTGTAGGGTTCAGGGCTTCTTCTTCATGATGCTCCTCCTTGTCAGAATCCAGGTCAATGAAATTTTGAAGGGGATCAATCCACACTTTGTCACCTGATGAGCCACATTGGACATCCTGCACATCTGAAGCTATTTCTGGGGGTTTTGTTTCTTGTGTGACACCAACCTTTTCTGGACTCTCTTCAGCAACAACGTCCACCACTATTGGAGACGTTGGTTCTTATGTAACACCGTATTCTTTCTGGGGTTCTCTCGTGGTAATTTTGGCAGCTGACTGTGAGGATATTGGTTCTTGTGGAGCAACTTCCTCCTGAATTTTAATTTCATTTTATACCTGATCATCAGTTGCTATCTCAGCCAGGGGATGTGAGGCTACCAGTTCTCATGTGATAGAGCCCTGTTCTTCTTTTTCCTCATGCTACTGAGATTGGATGTCTTCTTCAGTATGCAGTTGTTCCTCAAGGATTTCAGTATCACTTGAGGGTTGTGTTTGAACTTGTTCATCTTCACCCTGATCCATATCAGGAATGACATCCACTTCAAGGTTATTTTCTTGTTGCATTTCAAGAGTCCCTACTGCAATTTTCGATGTTGGTTCTTGTGTGACAACATCTTGACTCACTTCTTAATCTCCCTACTATTGTGGCTCCTTTTTTAGTATTTCTGTCTCCTAGGACAATTATGGAGTCGTAGTATAAAATTCTTTATTAAATTCCAGAGTGCCTTCAATTCTTGGTTCTCCTCCCACTTGGAAAGCCACTTGGACAAGAACATTCAAGGATGTTGGTTCTTGTGTGCCAGCACCCTGTTCAACCCCATCATTGCCTTGCTGTTGTGGTTCCACTTCTATGATTTCTGTGTCAATGGAGGATTTCGGGGTCACAGTGCAATCTTCATCCATAAAATCGGGAATAACTTCATCCCTGGGTTCCTCTGTCCCAGAGTTAGTGGCAATTTCGGAAAGAATATTTAAATATGCTGGTTCTTATGTGACAACATCTTCTTTCTCTGAAACTTCCTCCTACTGAAGTTTTCCTTTGGGAGTCCCATATTCTCTCAACTCAGGTTGTCCTTGTCCTTCCTCAGTTGTAGGTGCATACTGCTGTGTTGTAAAGGCATGAATTACAATCTTGTGGCTTGATTATTTAAATATTTCTCCATATGTGGGATAGACCACTCTTTCTTCCTTATTGCCAGGCTCAGTAGGATTTGATCCTTCCAATTGATCTGCAGCTTCCACCAATGTGTGCAGCTTCCTTTCACCTTGTTTTTTGCATGTTTCTTTCCAATTTTCTAATTCCTTTCTGAGTGTTTGGACTTCCTCTTTTAATAGCCTATTTTTGAACAAAATTCCTTCAATTTGGGGTTCTTCTTCAACCAGCCCCTCTGGGGCATCTATTGGTCTAGGTTTAAGAATGGGGAACTCAATTTGTGCTTCTAAGGTTTCCCATCTTTCCCTTGTTGCTTCTGTTGCTGCGACCGACCTGGTTCTTTTCCTTCTTATTAGTGGAGATACCTTAATTTCATCCTTTGATCTCCTCCTTTTTCTTTGTGGTGTTGGAGTTTATGGATTCACAGCTGAGGTAGAAGGAATGTTCCCAGTTCTAGCATTTTCTTGTTCCTCAGGATTTTCTTCCTCAATCAAAGTTCCTCCCCATTTAGGTGAGGATTCAATGGTCATCAAATCAGTTTTTTCTTCTGTTTCCATGGCTCTGTCATCTTTGGGTTCAATTTTTGCAGCATCTAATGCTGCTCCAGTTTCACCCTCTGCTGTCAGAGCTACCCTATTATTTAGTTCTTCCATAGGGTTTTCATGTACATCTTCTCTCAATTGTTTTTCTTGTACCCCTGGTTGATCCTTAGATCCAGTCTCATCTTCCCCCCCAAACTATATTGGAGGGGCTTCGAGCCTCGTGTTATGCTTCATTTCCCCCCAACTATGGATGGACTTGCTCTTCTTCTATTGGAATACCGGGCAAAGGAGTAGGTTCCTGAAATTGAGCTGTAAATTGCTCCTAGGTTATATTGTGTTGAGCAAGGGTCCTTAGGATTATTAATTTAATGAGCCCATGGTGGGTCAGTGAGGAGAGTGGATGTTTGGCAACTCGAACAAACCCCGCCATATGATGTAAATCATTGAGCAAATAATATGGAATATTTAACAGAACCCTGTGATGGAGATGAGATAGTAAAGGGAATTCAGAATTATAGACTGTTTGGTACCTACCTTTGCAAGTGATATATTTCTTGAGAAAAATAGTGACATGATTCCATGGACACGGCAATGACTGTAATACTATCCCCCATTTTTTCATTTGAAACTGCTCCCCCTCTATTAGAAAGTCATGTACTGCTGCAATAGTGGGGACTCGACGTCCAAACCAAGCCTCTCCCACCTAAGGAATACCAGTGACATCAGCCATGATGGCTTCAGAAACTTCAATGTGCAATCCCCAAACCTCTGAGTGAGTTTTTGTGAGGTTCAAAGCAAACTGTAAGGCTGCTTCATGGTGAAATCCATTCAGACGTTCGAAAAATTTCGTCCAACTGGCAGCTTGAAAGATAGCAAAGACTGCATCGTTTCTTCTGAGTTCTTGTGTGTTTGAAGGTTCATAACAAGCCGAAAACCCCATGTTTCTGACATCGGAATTATTTTGTAGTTCAACAGATTATAGACTCTGATAATGGAGGTTATAGCACAGAGTATGCATGGACAGCTGAGAGGAGAGTTAGGAAAATTTGGAAAGTTTTAGTGCACTGGATTATTCGAAATTTTATCCCAAATTGGGAAAGGTGGTGATTATTAGGTAGCATAATTAGTCTTTACGTCACACAAGTAGAGATTTAATCGATGCAATAATGGGAATAAAAAGGGAGGTATGACTGATATTGTCAAATCATATTGATACTTAATCAAGTGGTTAATCAAAGCCATACCTTCGGAAATTCACGCTGGATATCCTTTGGAGAATAATAAAATGTGTGGTTGTAGACGTTGCAGAAGCTGAACTTCTGCGTTTTGCAGTCATTAAATGTAATAATTATTATAGAGGTGCTATAATAACCTTTTCCGTCGATGAAGCAAAAACCATCATGTCAAAATGGTCAGAAATGTGATGAATATTACATTATGAGTCAAATTGTCGGCATCAAGAATAAGATCCATATCTAGAGGAGTTTCTATTGTGCAAAAAGATCTGCTAGTAACACAGGAGTCATAGCCACAGGTCATAAAGAAATCAAAGCAGAGGTGTGTTCTTCAACAATAGAAAAATCAGCTAAATATAGCGGAGTTACAGCTGCCGAAAAAGATGTCGCAGCTGACGAAAAAGAGGGAAGAAAATGTTAAGCGGACAGAAAGTTACTGTGCTGCAGCTACGCAAAACGAGTTTTAATGGTAAAAAATAAAATGAGGTCACAATGTGTGGAAATATAAGAAGGCGGAGTTTCATGGTGTGGCAGCTGCCGAAAACGGTGTTGCAGCTGCCGAAAACGGTGTCGTAGACGCCGAAAAACAATGTCGCAGCTGCCGAAAAATGGTGTCGCAACTGCCGAAAAAAGGTGTCACAGCCACTGAAAAAAGTGTGTTGCAGCTTCTGAAAGAAGGTGTTGTAGCTGCCAAAGAAAGATGTTGTAGTTTCCAAAAAATGGGTGTCACAGCCGTAAAAAAAACGTGTTGTAGCTGCTGGAAAAAGGTGTCGCAGCTGCCGGAAAATGGGTGTCATAGTTGTGACAAATTTATTTAAGGGAAAAAAAATTTGGTGCAGGAAGTCACAGAAAAATGACTTTTGGTCGACAAGCCCGATCTGACCACCATCCTTGGGTGCTTCCCTACACATTTTGGAAAAATAGAAAACAAATCAAGTGCAAAAGAAAAGATAACATAACAAAAAAAGCAACAATTATTTAGGTACAATGATTCATATGTGATTTACAATGATCAATTAAGGATTGACAGAGGCAGAGAAAAATTGTCGCCCTTGTGCTAGCTGGTAATCTGGATTAGTGGCAAATTGTGAGATAAATGCATCTTTTGAAATTGGTTTACGGTACAGTCGCAGCTTGTGACCATTGGAAAATAATGGTGTGCGGTTTTCATCGATAGTTACCAGGCGGACTATGCCGTTATCAAATACCCTATCTACTAGTTATGGGCCCAACCATCTTATGCATAATTTTCCCTTGAAATCTCTTTTGAATCTAGAATCGTATAATAGTGCCCAGTCTCCCTCACAGAAGACCTTCTTTTTGATGAATCGGTCATGCCAATTGGATCTCTGTTGTTGAATTAACACTGTCTGGTCCACTACAGCTAACCAAATCTCGTCCAGTTCTTTCAGTTGGTTCAATCTTCTTTTCTAGGCTTTAGTTACATCTAGGTTTACTTCTGTGGTTGTCTTCAAGGTCTTGATTTCAAATTCAATTGGGAAGATGGCACTTTTTCCATATGCTAAGCCGTAAGGAGAGAAACCTATGGTGTTACGCCAAGTGGTGAGATATGCCCATAGTGCTTCCAGAAGCCTATAAACCCAATCTCTACGATGGCTCTTGACTGTCTTGGTGAGGATAGCTTCAATAACTTTATTAGTGCTTTCCACCTAGCCATTGTCTTAGGGATGGTAAGGTGAAGCTACCCTATGATGAACATGATACTTCCTTAACAGAGCTTCAAATTGATGTGACATAAAATGCGGTCCTCCATCAGTAATTAATTCCTTAGGTACCCCAAAATGGGTAAATATTTCACTGTATAGGAAGTCAATCACAGCCTAGTCATTAGCTTTCAACAGAGCTACAACTTCTACCCATTTTGTCATATAATCAGTACAGACCAAGATGTAGGCTTTCTGCTTGAAATGAGGGATGATAGGGCCAACGAAATCCAGAGCCCATCTATCAAAGGGTTCAATTACTAATTCTGGTTGTAGAGGCATTTGATCTAATCTATTGGGCTGACCCATCCTTTTGGCAGCTATCACAAGATTGGACATATATTTTTGCATCCCTGAAAAGAGTTGGCCAATAGTTGCCCATTCTCATCGCTTTGTGTCCCGTGCTTCTATCTACAAAATCCCCCCCACAAGGTTCATCATGGCAGGCCTTCAGTATATGAAATATTTCATATTCCCTTACACATCTTTTGATTTCAAGATCAGGACCTGTGTAAAAATGGTGACTGTTTACCCAACAATACCTAGCACTTTGCTGGATGATTTTTCTCTTTTCTCTTCTAGACATATGTGCTAGAAGCTTTCCTGCAACCAAGTAATTAGTGACATCTACATACCAAGGAGAATGAGCTGAAACTGCAAATAAATGTTCATTTGGAAAAGAGTCCTCAACAGGCAAATTATCATCACTGTTAATGAAACGAGATAAAAAATCAGCGACAACATTTTATTTTCCAAGTTTATCTATGATGGTAATATCAAATTCCTGTAATAATAAGAGCCATCCAATCACTCCTGCACCTAATCCCCAAAGAAAAAACAAGGAACCTCCCTAGTGGAGTCACCAATTATGTTACAGAGAGAAACTTCCTATGGCTTGGGGTGTACCAGAACAGACTGAATGACACCAGAAATCAATCCTTTCCAATATGCAAGAGAAATAAAGACATATAACACTAAGGGATATGAATCTTACCTTACTCCAAACGGTTGATCTAGATCCCCATTGAGCTTTTCCAATCACGCTTGTATTCCCAATTCGCTCTCAACAACAACAAACAAGACAAGAATGCTATATATTCAAGTGTTAGGCCTACTCTAGCATATATAATCAATCATGTATAAGCAAATAAATACATCCATGGATACAATATTCATATTTATGCACATGTATTGGACAGGAAATGAATTTTTCTATTAATAAAAATAGAGATACAATAGTAACAACCTTTGCCAGCACTTCTTTGAACACGAGAAAACGAGTCGTCCACCTAGGCCTCCACCACTTCAATCCTCCATCTCTCAATGGGAAGATTACAAAGCAAAGGCAAGATTGGGAAGAGCTACACTATGTAATCCAAAGGGACAAAGGGATGCAAACTCAAGCATAACAAGTGAGGCAACAATGGACTATAGTTTCCTTGCTCTCAATTTTCTACTCCTTCAATGTATCCAAGAGGCTTAATATATAGCACTCCAAATAGGTAATGGAGGGTCGAGTCCGAGCGTTCTCAAGGCATATGGAAGGCCAAGAGTCAAGATATTTGGGACTCTATGAGGAAAACTCCAATTTTTTTTTTCTTTATGCACAATTCCTAATGTATGCGGGTTTTGGCTCAAAAGTTGCATATACACGTGAGTATAGCTTTAAAAGTCGTGTATATGCATAAACAAGTGTTTTTTGGGGATAATCTTGGAACATCACAGTATAATATGCTAAAAGGGGGTCCATGGAGTTTGTAGAGGGACATAGAAGGCCCTAAATATGTGATCAACTAGGTGTGGTAAAATTAACTATAACAACCATAATCCCATGTGAGCTATGGCACATAAGGCTTTCTCATATACATTACAAAGCATTTCTAATTGTGAGCAAGGTTGTGACAGGTTTATTGGAGATTCAGATAGATCATGAAGGAGTGTGAAAAAGATGTGCGCAAGGAAATAATACTAATAACCCTTATCTAAATAGTGACAACAAAGCAAAGGGGATCTTAGATATTATTCATTCACATACATGCTGTCTAATGCAAACTACTTCATTAAGTGGGTATGTTTACTATGCTTCCTTTATTGATGACTACTCATACAAAACTTGGATCTATTTCCTGAAGAAGAAGGATGAATTGTTTGAAAGGTTCAAAGAGTTTAAGTCCCTTGTAGAAAATCTCTCTGAAAAGAGGATCAAGATCTTAAGATCTATTAATGGAGGAGAATTCAAATCAAGTGACTTCAATGAGTACTACAAGGAAGTTGGGATTAAGAGGGAGATAAATATTCCCTATAATCCACAACAAAATGGTGTAGAATAAAGAAAGAATAGATCTATCATGGAAGCTATAAAATTCATGATCCATGTTCAAGATCTACCTATGTACCTATGGGAAGAAGCAATGCGAACGATGATATATGTTCAGAACAGAATTTCCCACATTACCCTCAGAAACAAGACACCATAAGAGATGTTTATTGGAGAAAAGATTAAATTTAGTCACCTAAAGATATTTGGTTGTCCTATATACATACACATTCCAAAGGAGAAAAGATCAAATCTATATCCTTCAAGAAAGAAGGGATTGTTTGTAGGATATAGTGGGCAATCAAAAGCTTATCAAATCTATATCCCAAGATATCGTCAAATTGAATTAAGCAGAGATGTCACCTTTGATGAATATACAAATTTCAGAAAATCAAAGAAAGATAAGGAATATGAAGAGGAGCATGAAACTCCCAGAGCTACAGAAGGTCCTAAACCAGTCAAGAATGTTACATCAAAATCTCGTCATGTTGAGGCATGTGTTAACCTTATGCCTAATCCCTAAATTTCTCTCTACTAAACTAGGTTGATTTGAGGTTGTTCCTACCCTTTTTACCCTCTCTATATATGCTGACATTTTTCCCCTTCATGCTATGTGCACTAACAATGCTCTTTACCATATACAAGATGCGTCAGCACCTTTTCTCCTACTGCTACGTGCGCTGGTGGTGTTTTGAGGGAAAAAAACAAAGCTTCAAGGTCCTTCTCGAAGGTGGATGATGTAGAGGAATTTACCTACATTCTAGGTGAGGTGGAATTTGGTTCCTAACCTATAGGGAATATCCCTTATACCTCTTCTCCTAATACTCAACCTACTCTATCCCTTTAGCCTTATAAATTGAACCCTCTCTCTATTGTGAAGAGAGGAAGGACTATGGTACTTTTATGCTAGTGGAATTTCTAGGTGATCCCTATCATCCTTTGGGAGGATTACTATCTTTCTTTGTAGGATTGGATTGGATTGTTGGATGGAAGGTTGCAGCATTAATGCTAGGTTGTGACACTCATTCTTTATGTAATTCTATGTATCTCCTTGATTACATTAATACAAATCTATTTCCATAAATAGTATTGGGTCGATGATGTTTAGAGATTTCTTCCTTAACTGTTATCTTGGATCAATTCATGTTTAGATACACATGTACTATTTGCTTGTTTCCACATGCTTTATAGGTTTTTTCAGCTCAATATCTGAAGGATCTGGAGCTTGGATCAACAAAGAGAGAAGAAGATTTGCAGACTTCAGGTAAGTGATCTATCTGTTTAACTTGTGTTTCTATTTGATATAGGAAAGTAGGATGTATTATGTACTTTATTTTTTCTAGATCCACTTGGACTAGGGTGATATGGCTTGATTCCGCTTGAGTATATTTATTTGATAAAAAATTTGGTGACTCCATTGGGGAATGTGCATAGATCTGATTTCTTTTGTTCTTCATTTCATATCTATTTATCAATCATTTTGCTAGCTTATAGAGACCCTCCCTCCTTTGGATTTTTCCTTTGAAGAGTGTCTTGCATCCTCTTGATGCTCATTGGATCACTATCAGAATTTTTTCCCTTCTCCCATAGGAAATCTGGCTTTTATCCTGTTTGTTTCTCTACCGGCACACCTAGGTTGTGTAGACAGAGCGCTGTTGGGAATTGTTCCAAGTGTCGTAAGTGTTGTCTGAATGGACACTCTTTGCCTTAAGAGATAGTGTACCGTCGATGCTATTTTTCATTTTTGAAGGTGTGTCTTCCCCTCCTAGGCACTCTTTTGCAGTGTTGTAGGTGCGCTTGCCATCTTAGGCGCTCTGGTGCAATATAGGAATGTGCATCTGCCCTTTGAAACTCATATTTTAGCTTGATTTTCCTTCATTTTTGGGTTTTGGTTTGATGGATTGTCGTTTTTAGGATCCATATGATAGTCATACACCCCATAGACCCCACATTACCTCTATTTGGATTTTTTTTTGTTGATTTTGGGATGCTTCAATAGTCAAGAGAATGACTTGGTTGTGGTAGGAAATTTCAATCCTCCACCTGTTAGTTCTTCCTTTCCATTCCTAATCACATTTCCAGACCTATTCAGAATTGTTTGGATAGTCGTATCTAATCTCCTCCTCCCCTCAATCATTGACTTTTGGTTTCATTTAGGTTGTTTTGGAGCAATTCTTGACTGTTTGGAGTTGTTTGGGTGCTTGTCATATTCTCTTTGATTTCTGAATGAATGGAGTGCTGTAGATGTTCTCTCATTTTCTATTTGTACATCCAAAAGGAGTTTAGTTATCAAGTTTCATTTTGATATATTCATTTTAAAATCAAAGTACTTATTTACTTGGTTTTGTGCATTGTTAAGATGTGTTGTATCTTTGATTTCATTTGCAATTTTTGGACTATTATTGCATAATGTTAGAATTGTTGCATTCTAGGAAGGAATTTCTTCTTTATTTACTATTCCGATTCATGTTTGTTTGAATTCACAGGTCTTTTCAAGAATTTTGATTGATGTTATTCTTTGAAGCTTCATAGTTGGCTTCGACTAGAACTTAGTTTTCTTAGATATCTAATTTCTGTCTTCTTTAATAGAAAACTCTTTCCCTACCTTAGGTGTATTTCATTGAAAGAGAAATGTGCATTTTCATGTAGTTAGGATTTGCATTATTTTTACATTTCATGTCTACATCTCATGTATCCACTTAACCACTCAAAATAAAATTAACGCTAGCTTAGGATTAAATTCATTTAGTAACTGTGTGTAAGTTAGTGACGTGTTTCGGCATTGCTAAGCATGGGAGCTGTCGTTTTATGCCTGCACTGCATTCCGTGGAATGTGTGGTTCTTCCATGTATCATTGGTATATCGAACAACATTTCATATACCCTTAAGGTACATAGAAAGTTACTTCATGTACTCAATTGTATATCGAAAGGCCCCTTTTGTACAGTCGTGCATTAGACAACATCACTACGGAGTTGAGCTCCCTACTACCTAGTCTATATTGGGAGACTCTCTTAAGATTCCTGTGACCAACTGAGTTAACCTTTTGTCCATCTTGGCATCACAATACAACGAGAACAACACTCAGGGAGATTACTATGCACGTTCCATCCAGGTAGTTGGGTATTCAGGCAAGGTTATGGTCCCAATCCTCCTTATCATGTTTTACTGTTGGACCCTGCAGTATATAGAAAATTGTGAAGCCTTGATAATCCCATGATAAACTTGACTTTTGATCCACTCCCATTCACACAGTTTGCTTGTTTATTTTAAAATTGAGTAGTGTTTGTTTTGTGTGGTACTTCAGATATTCTTAGAGAGTTCAGATATGGGAGACTTTCCCGAGACCACTAGTCAAGAGACCCCTTTTTAGGGTATGTATTTTGTTTCTCCCCCTTATGGATCTATTGGTTCTCCCTTCATGGCCACTTTGAAACTTCCTGGATTGAATATAGGATTACCTGTATGGTTATTCTCCAATCCTATTATACCAAATGAACCCTTTGTGTCAGATCCTATTCCTTTACCACATTAGCATCAACCTCATGTTAATCCTTCTCCTTCTTCGTCGAATGTTGAATCGACTTCCCTTTCTTCCTCTTCACTTGTTGAAAACTCTAATGTTAGTAAACGAGCGGCTAAGAAGAAGAAATATGAGCAGTTTGTCATAGCTCAAAACACTTATCGTCATGTTGGAAGCCTACCAGCCATAGATCATCATGTTGGGAGTATTGATGTACCTATTTTTGGCTCGTGCAAACCTAAGTTCCCTTATATACTTTGCAAGGGTGATCACCTTATCAAGGATTGTCCCGATCTTTCCCTCATGTTAGAAGTGTGGTCTAAACATCCCATGTCATTTGTCTCTAATCATCATGTTGATGATGCCCCATCAACTAGTGACTATATGGTTAAGAGCCAAAAGGAAAGGTCAGGTATCCTTGCTTGCTATGTAAGGATATGCATCGTACTTACCTTTTTCCTCGCATGGATGAAGCTTCAAATTTGTTGGAAGATATTACTATTCCTCATTAATGGCTTCCAACCGGTTATCATAAGTTGTCCCTTGACATCCCATTGGTTGATCAAGTGGTCGATCCAAGTCGATCCTTGGTCGATCCCACTCTTCCATTGAAGATAGAATTCAAAGCGATCAATCCAAGTCCATCCTTGGTCGATCCCACTCTTCCATTGAAGAGTGAATTCAAAGCGGTTGATCCATGTCTATCGTTGGTTGATCCCACTCTTCTGTTGAATACTGAAGTCAAATCGGTCGATACAGTTCTAACCTTGGTTGATCCCACTCTTCTGTTGAATAGTGAAGTTCAAGTGGTCGATCTAGTTCCAACCTTGGTTGATCCCACTCTCCCCTTGTAAAGTGAAGTTAAAGTGGTCGCGTCAATGCCATCTCCACCCAATCCCACTCTTTCATCAGAGAGTGTTAAGATTGAAGTAGTCTCTTCGACACAGTCTCCATCTTCTCCCTCTCTTCTAGTTGAGAGTGATTTGAAACTTATTGAAGTCTTCATAGTTAGTTCCGATTGTTCTACATAAGAGGAAATTTTGTCTCTTTTGACAGAACCCTCTCCAAGTAGTGAGGTTATTTCCTTTGATTGGAGTAACCTAACAAAATATCGTCTTCATTCGAGTGTTCCTTTCTAGATATCTATGATAGTTACTGCTAAGAGTATATTGATGTCATGGTAGTCCAAGGTCCCTTAGATTTTAATATGCTCATTGGGAAAGATTATGTTTATTCCATGAAAGCTGTAGTGTCCACACTCTTTTGAGTGATGTATTTTCACCACAATGGGAAGATTGTGACCATTGATCAGCTTTACTTTGTTAAATATGCCCATTGTATGACTCCTAGTCATCAGACTTCTCTGAATGTCCTGCATGTTCATGTGGTTTCTTCCCCTTCTAGTTAGATTCTTCCCATCATAGGTAAAATGGGGGGCATGGCTCCAGCCTCTGGACATCATACTAGAGTTAAGTCGCTAAATTATTATGTAAGGGGGAAACCCACCAACCTCTGGACATCATGTTGGCTTAGAACTGTCTGTAAGCATAGTTCCTTTTCTCTGTGTCAAGCTCGTTAAAAAATGAAACAAATGTAGCGAGCATAGTTCCCTTTCGGTGTCAAGCTCGTTCAAAAATGAAATAGATGTTGTGAGCATAGTTCCTTTTATCTGTGTCAAGCTCGTTAAAAAAAGAAATATATGGGTGTGAGCATAGTTCCCATTCTATGTCAAGCTCGTTAAAAAATGAAACAGATAGTTGCAAGCATAGTTCCCATTATGTGTCAAGCTTGTTAAAAAATGAAACAGATGTCAGTGAGAATAGTTTCTTTTCTCTGTGTCAAGATCGTTAAAAAATGAAACAAATGGTTATGAGCAAAGTTCCTATTCTATGTCAATATCGTTAAAAAATGAAACGGATGTCCCCAAGCATAGTCATTTTCTATTTCAAGCTTATGTAAAAATGAAACAGGTCCCCTCAAGCATAGTTTCTCTCTATTTTAAGCTTGCGTAAAAATGAAACAGTTCCCCTCAAGCATAGTTATTTTATGTTTCAAGCTCATGTAAAAATGAAACAAGTCCCAACAAGCATATTTATTTTCAGTTTCAAGCTCACTAAACCAAGAAACAACACTTTGAGCATAGTTCCTTTTCTCTGTGTCAAGTTCATTTAATAAATGAAATGAATTCTTCCATTGTGTCAAGACTCAATTTTTGAACCTTCATTTCATCTGCTTGCAAAGAAGACAAAACAAATCTTTGGGGGCATGTACCCTACCTCTCTTTATTGGGATTTAGCTACTTGACAGTTATACCAGGGGCAAGTACCAATTGCTGGACATCATGTTGGGAAATCACCCGTCAATGGGAGTCATTTTGAGAATAATTTATTTTAGTTTCAATCTCGTCAAACCATGAAACGACCCTTTGAGGATAGTTCTTATTCTGTTCCAAGCTCGTTAAAAAATGAAGCAGATACTCTGAGCATTCTTTCAATTGATCTTCGAGCTCGTTAAAAAATGAAGAAGATACTCTGAGCATTCTTTCAATTGATCTTCGAGCTCGTTAAAAATAGTAAGATGGTGTTCCACTTACTTTTCATTTTTTCATGCTCTGGTTAAATCATGAAAAGTGGTTTGAGCTTACTTTATTGCTTTTTCATGCTCTGTATTCAAACATGAAAAAGTTTTCGAGTGCCTTTTATACCTTCGACGTACTCGTTAAAAATTTAGTGAAGATGTATCGAGTGTACTTTTACTATTTTTCATACTTGTTAAAATTGTATTATGAAAAAAGAACACTAATAGAGTACACTTTAAGCTCTTTTTGGACTCTTAAAATGTGAAAAGACCACCAAGTGAACTTGTCTTCTTCACGCTCAAAAAAGGACCTGAAGAGTCATCTTCCTGGAGATAGTTTACCCATTTTTCGGATCAGGGGGCACTACTTATGAAAAAAGTATACTCTAGCCAATAATGAATGGAAGAGTTCTCCTAGGTATTATTTTATACTTTTTCATGCCTCCGAGACTAAATTTTTGAAAAAATTCCATTTTGGAGTTTTGTTAGTCATTTCAGACTCTCTAAACATGAAACGACAAATGAGTTTACTTTAGTCAGACTCATAAAATTAAACGATGAAGGACCCTTTAATGGAATGAACCCCTCCTTTCTCAGGTTCATAAAATATATGAGAATGGAATCATCTCTTGATGAGCTAAAATGAGTGTTTTCTACCCTCTTTTAACTCGTAAAAACAAAAACAGGCACTCATCCTTCATGATGTGGAAATTAAGGAAAGAGTTTGTATTTTGTTATGGCAGTACATAGTTACTATTGAACATGGCACTTGTTTGCATATGAATTTCAACACTTGGGTAATCCTTTTGTCTTCAATTCTTGCTGATTCCTTGAGTCTTCTTACCTTGCTTGAGTTGTCCAAGAATACTCTCGTCGTCATTTGCATTGGGGGATGGGTATCATTCTCGTCAAATTCAATATTGGCAAGTCATGTCATGCCCATGTTAAAGAGAAATTTGGTCATCTGTTCACTATATATAGTCAACCTACCTTCTATCATGTTGGTCATCTCTGAGTCAGTTTCATCCATCACTCTGCTGTACGGTTTACTCTAAAACATCTATGATTATGTTTTCATGTCGATGATGGGGGACATCATGGACCTCCTTCGATGATTCTATTCCTAACGACCTCAACACAACATCTGAGAATTAGACTTAGAAACTGAGACAAGTACCTTGGACCTGCATGCCTCAATGATAGTTTACCTCGCTATCAACATGAGTTTACATCATTGGATATTGATTGAAAGATCTTGTTATCTCCCAAAATAAATTTATTTTCAATAAGTTCACTCATACAATTTATTTTTTGATAGGATGAAGATTTTAAGTCATATTATGAAAGACATTGGGGTGACTAACAAGGTTGGAATATCTGGTGTTCTGTTTTTAAGAAATTTGAAATTTTTAGCTTTCTGTGGCTTAGGCGAACTTTTCAATAGTTCATTAGCCACTGAAAAGCCAGCTTTCAACAGCTAACAGTTTTTGACTCAGGACCACATTAACCACCAAAATTCTGTTGATCGCGTTTTTATAAAATTTTGTTGCAAAGGGAATTTTGGTGGCTTAGGATAACATACAAACCGTTCATTATCCACTGAAAGCCCTGCTTTTGGCAGCTAAGACCGAAATTTCAGGGTGCTCCAAGCCACCAAAAGTGGCGTTTTACTATGAAAAAGCATCATTTTAAAATGGTGATTTTGAACGACTGGAGAATCATTTTACAAAATGCTTGGAGGTTTTTGTTCCTAATAGGTCAAAGAACAATAACCTCTATCAATTTTCCTACAGGTGTTGTATATTGGGATAATTGAATCCATCTCTAAGACCTAATTTTTGGATCTTAGAATTTCCTGTTTGAGACATGTTTTTAGGGAAAATTAAAATGAATTCCAAAAACCTAAGAGAGGTTTTTTATCACAACAAACTATTCTACAAAAACCTATTTCAGTTTATACACAGATGTCATAGGTTTGGAGAACCAAATGCATCTATGAGCCTTATTGTTTAGCAGTTTAGCCGAATTTTTAGGGAAAATGCTGACCTAGCATTGCAAGTTGTAGCAGAGATTGAAGAACTCCCATCACCTACACTAAAAGAGCAAGATGAACCAACAGAGAAGGCTTCCTCTAGAAAGCCCAAGACACAAAGGATAAATTAGTTGCTGAGGCAATTGTATGAGATGGAAATTCCAAGAAAGACAGATAAAGAAAAACAATGCTACATTGACCAAGAGGAATAAGCTATTGCACAACTCTTACCCAGAGATGAGAGAAAGGTATGTTTTTTCTAAAAAGACTAAACAAAAGATACCTGAAAGACAACACAAGGCTATATATAATGATTAGGCTTCAGAGGCTACAGATGAAGGATGCAAAGCCAAACCTTAGCACTCACCTCACATTGGAAACCCTAGATGAAGCTACAGTAAGCCTATAGCCTCCAAAGTCAAGCCAGGCTGTTGTTAACCTTTCTAACATAGAGCCTGCTGAATAAGAAGATAAGCAAACAAAATTGTAAGAATAATTTTGGAGGTCGCTTAATAGTTTTTGAAGAACAAGAATTTCAGTGGCTTAAGAGGACCCTGAGGTAGTTCATTAGCCATTGAAAGCATAATTTTGGCAGCTAAGACCAAAATTTCAGGGCACTCTAAGCCACTGAAATTGGTGTTTTACTCTGAAAAGGAATCATTTTAAAATGGTTATTCTAAGTGACTGGAGAATCATTTTGCAAAACGATCAGATTTTTTTGTTCCTAACATGTTAGAGAAAAATAACCTCTCTCAGTTTTCCTACAGGTATTTCATATTGGGAGAATCAAATCCGTCTCTGTTCGAATCTCAAAATTTCCCTATTTTACATGTATTTTTGAAATACATATATCTATAAAATGGAAACGAATTTCAAGAAACTGAGAGAGTTGTTTTCTCAAAAAACACCAATATACAAAACCGTCTTTCAGTTTATACATAGGTGTCACATATTTGGAGAACCAAATGCATCTCTGATCCCCAGTTTTCAGCAGTTTGGCCAAATTTTTAGGGAAGAAGTTGACCTAACAGGGCAGGTTACAGCAGAAAAATGAAGAGTTTACTTCATCAACACCTGGGAAAGAGAAATATGAAGTGTAAAAGCTGAAATTTGCTGAAGTACACCATCAAAGGATATTTTTTTCAATTTTGGGGATACATCAAAGAGGAGAGGGACACAAAACCCTACCTATTTTAACCAACAGTGGCTCATCCATCAGAAGACCAGTTACAACTTTCCTCCAGTACTCATTATAGTCATCAAAAGGTTCAAAGAGTGAAAAAGTGTTAGATTTTAGTTAAACTAGTAGTTAAATTAGGGTTTCTGACCTAATTTTGCAAAAAACATTAATTTTATCTATTTTTAGTAAAACAGATACAATTTTTCAGGATCTAGATATTTTTGTAAAGGCTATAAAGCCTAAGAATTATGTTATAGAAAATGTTTGACTTCAGGGACTTGTATACCATTACTATTTTCAATATTTTCATATTGCTCATGACGTAAATTAAGCTCTTTTGCTATCATATGTTCAGCTTCTATTTTCTGTTTATTCTATGCTTATGCTTGAATGTGTTATTCGGGTTTATTCAGGTTTATTGATGTCTGATAGCTGTCATCCTATTGGAATATTGATGATTTGAATTATAAGTACCTTCCTTGTTATGATTAGCCATTTATATGTATCTATTTTATGTGTGAATCTTCCAGCATCATAAGTTCTCCATCTTTGCACCATATTATCAAACCTCTGAACAATGGTAGTTAGAATCCTTATCCTTGATTGAGTTTCATGCATGTCTTGAGAGTGTGAGGTTCTATAGGTTACCTGACTTGATCCATTTAGAAAACCCTAAAAAGTTACCAGGCATCCTCGAGATGCAACCTAGAGGAGTTTCCTGGAGTGATAACAAATTGGCATTGTTGCTGGGGAGAGGAGACTGAAGCTCAGCTTCCTTGGGAGATGACATACATCCTACTTTGATGATAGACAAATTCTGGACACTACTTTGGTTGTAATCATCTATCTAGTGACTCTATTGGAATAATGTGTCTTCAAGAAGACCAAGTACCAGCTAAAACCCTAAAGGGCCACCAGTAACACCTATTTCAGATCCAGAAGAGATCCTAAGAAGAGCTAGGGCTTCATTAAGGCAGACCTCTAGAGCTGCAAAGGAAACTACATAAAGTATTTCAAGAGATATTTCTGCTATTATTTCTTCTGTTGAAGCATTCAAATCTCAATAATTTTAAATACATCAGAAAATTTTAGGGTTGAGGAATCTTCAAGCACTGTTGCTTGTGAATATCTCATCCCCGGCGACTCCATGAAGGATGAACTCAGTGGCGACTCCAAAATATTAAGATGTCAAAAGAATTTGTTGCTCTATTGGCTTAGAGGTTTGCACCTCTTGACTTCTCTTCAGTTCCTGGTTTCCCACATCCAGTACCTGATATGTCTGAATGGGGAGATTTTCTACCTGTCTTCAAAGAGGAGGAAGAAGACAATCCTGCAAAACACCTCCTCAATTTTCATGAATGCATGGATCTATTAGATCAGTAGCATGAAGATGTTCATATATTCATTATATGGTGATGTACGTTAATGGTATTTTTCTTTACCTCCTTCCAGTATTTCATCATTGAAGGATTTTCACAAAGCATTCACTGAGCATTGTAAAAGGTACTATTCATATGAGTTTGCATTTGATAATTGCTGTGAAGAATATAAGTTGCATTTTGAGGATGAAAAGGTAAATAGAGAAGAAGATTTTAAGTTTTGTGAGGATTTGTCCACTTCTGGAATTTATTTTAGTTCTACTTTTCAGCAAAAAGATTATCAGAGACATATGCATGTTGTGGTTAATGATAGCTATGAAGAGTATGCTGCAATAGGGGACACCTCTCATTGTGATCGAGATATTAATGATCTTCAGAATGTTAACCATAATATAGATGCTTTTGACTTTGTACCAAATGCATCTGCTAACTTTGGGTGTCAAGAAGATCAGTTTGTCCCCTTTGGAAACCCGAAAGATAATGAGCAGATTGAAGGAACAACATGTAACAAATTTGGATCTGCAGCAAATACTAAAGGTAGCCCCCAATTTTTTGATTTGCAGACAAAGGAAGAATGCAATAGATATGAAGAGGAAGATGATGATCTGAAAAGTCTAGAACAACAGGGCATAACTCATCCTTCACAGTCATAGGTTGAGCAATCTACAGTTAACATGGAGATCACTGAAAGCAGCCAGCAGCAACATTTCATTGAGTTGGAACAACAGCATAGAAAGGTATTCCTTTATGGTTTTTATGACCCTATTGCTAACTATCTGGAACTTATAAGTAGCATATATATCAAAATATTTTTTTCAGATGATAGTTGGTTCCGTCACCCTTTGAAACTACATTGTTGCATGCTAGGGTTTCATTTATTTTTTGGGTCAAGATCAAGGATAAGTTCAGCATAGCAACTTCTGACATGGATTCATTGGAAGCATGATGTCACGTGATAAGAAGCCTCTACTGATTAGAATTAGGAGTAGGAATAGATAGGAAAATAAGCTCTTAATATGAGCAGCTAGGTCATTTTCAGTTGTTTTCATGAATAAGCAAAGCGGGGGGCTACAGGAAGGGTGCAGCGGATCAGTTATAAAAGACAAATGACTCCATGCCCAATGGAACACTAGAAGATAGATTTACTTATTCTTTTTTAGGAAAGGAATTTTGGTATGGGGATCTTGGGACCTCACAGGAAGGTTCCCATCCCCGAGTAGGAGCCAGATGTTATTTCCAAAAATAAATTTATTTTCAATAAGTTCACTCATACAATTTATTTTTTGATAGGATGAAGATTTCAAGTCATATTATGAAAGAAATTGGGGTGAATAACAAGGTTGGAATATATGGTGTTCTCTTTTTTAATAAATTTGAAAGTTTTAGCTTTCGATGGCTTAGGTGAACTTTTCAACAGTTCATTAGCCACCGAAAAGCCAGCTTTCGGTAGCTAACAGTTTCGACTCAGGACCAAGTTAACCATCGAAAGCCTGTTGATCACATTTTTATAAAATTTTGTTGCAAAGGGAATTTTAGTGGATTAGGAGAATGTACCAATGGTTCATTAGCCACCGAAAGCCCTGCTTTCGGCAGCTAAGACCGAAATTTCAAGGTGCTCCAAGCCACAAAAAGTGGTGTTTTACTGTGAAAAGGAATCATTTTAAAACGATGTTTCTGAGCGATTGGAGAATCATTTTGCAAATTGATCGATTTTTTTGTTCCTAACAGGTTAGAGAACAATTACCTCTATCAGTTTTCCTATAGGTGTTGCATATTGGGAGAATCGAATCCATCTCTGATACCTAATTTTTGGATCTCAAAATTTCTTGTTTGGCACATGTTTTTGAAATCCCAATCCCAGGAAAATTAAAATGAATTCCAAAAAAATGAGAGAGGTTTTTTCTCACAACAAAAAATTCTACAAAAACCTCTTTTAGTTTATACACAAGTGTCACAAGTTTGGAGAACCAAATGAATCTATAAGCCCCGTTTTTCAGTAGTTTGGCCAAATTTTTAGGGCAAATGCTGACCTAGCATTGCAAGTTGTAGTAGAGATTGAAGAACTCCCATCATCTACACCAAAAGAGCAAGATGAACCAGAAGAGAAGGCTTCCTCTAGCAATCCCAAGATACAAAGGATAAATCAGTTGCTGAGGCAAGTGTATGAGATGGAAATTCTAAGAAAGAGAGATAAAGAAAAACAATGCTACATTGACCAGGAGGAATAAGCTAATGCACAACTCTTACCCAGAGATGAGAGAAAGGTATTTTTTTCTAAAAAGACTAAAAAAAAGATACCTGAAAGACAACACAAGGATGTATAGAATGATTAGGCTTTAGAGGTTGTATATGAAGGATGCAAATCCAAACCCTAGCATTCACCTCACATTGGAAACCCTAGCTGAAGCTACAGTAAGCCTACAGCCTCCAGAATCAAGCTAGGCTGCTGTTAACCTCCCTAACATAGAGCCTACTGAATAAGAAAATAAGCAAACAAACTTGAAAGAATAATTTTGGAGGTAGCTTAATAATTTTTGAAGAACAGGGCGTTCGGTGGCTTAGGAGGATGTTGAGGCAGTTCATTAGCCACCGAAAGTAGACTTTCGGCAGTTAAGACCGAAATTTCAGGGCGCTCTAAGCCACCGAAATTGGCGTTTTACTATGAAAAGTAATAATTTTAAAATGGTGATTCTAAGTGATTGGAGAATCATTTTTCAAAAATATTGGATTTTTTGTTCCTAACATGTCATAGAACAATAACCTCTCTCAGTTTTCCTACAACTATTTCAGATTGGGAGAATCAAATCCATCTCTGAGCCCTAATATTCGGATCTCAGAATTTCCCAATTTTAAACGTATTTTTGAAATACAGATATCTGGAAAATGGAAACGAATTTCAAGAAATGGAGAGAGGTTTTTTCTCACAAATCACCAAAGGGACTCCAGATATACTCGAGGGGTACTTGGAGCATGTCCAAAAGTGAACTTTCATGACTACCCGCAAGGTGTATGTGGGCTGGAACGGAGTCTCGGAGACTATTGTTCATAACGCACCCATCAGGGTGTGACAAAGATCAGTGCCTTGAGGTCACTTTCCAGTTGTTCCCACTCCTTTGGGTATTTTTCCACCGCTTACAGTTTGTTCGAGGCGTTGGATATTTGCCTGATGGTTTGTCAATTTGGGAGATGAAGACTAATTAATCTATTCATTCAAGTGCTTTTGAGGTAGCTTGACTGATCGGATGAACCACAACCAAGTACAGAGCATACACACTGGAGTCTTCGTTATTTTTAGTATATTTTAATATAGGTGTTCTTGTTAAAAAGAAAACCCTCCAGGAACCTCTTTCGATCCAAGTGGATCTCAATCAGGGAATCAAGGAGGGGTTAATTTTATTATGGCTAACAAAACAATTAATGAAAAGGGAATCAAATATACACAATTCCGGTTTTCTAATTAGTCATACCACGCATCTCTTTCCCCTTGCGGGTCAATCGGGAAGTCGTGGGGTAAGTAGTATGATTACTTTTGAAATTAAAGTAAGGCATACTAAAAAATTATATAAAATTATACAATCCTGCATGTCAGTACTAAACTAGAGCAGAAAATAAAGGAAAAAAAGCACAAAAGTGAAACAGACGCAGATCCCCCCAGGGGGGATGGGGAGCTGGCTCGAAAGAGCCTACTCAAAAAAGATTTTATTTTATTATTAGAAGCAATTAAAATATCATCAAACTTAAATTAATCCACTTGGTCCTTATATGGAATGAGACCAAATATTTACAAATTGCAAAAAATTGAAATTTATGGAAGACAGAGACCCCTTGGGGGGTTTCGAATGGTCCAAAAATGATTTTAGGACAGAACCTCCTCCTATTTTTTATTACACCTGATAAAAACCAGCAATATTATCACATTTAAATATGCCCCAAAGTACTTTGAAGGTACTTTTGGATGAACAAACTTTTAACCCAAAAATTCTAAGTTAAAACTAGTTTTAATGAAGCAGAAAAAGAACCAAGGAAAGAAAGCTTTCCTTGGGATATTGGCCTTATTTTGGTGCAGAAAATATGAAGCAATTAAATTTATGAATATAAATTTTTACATTCTAAGGAAACAACCATGCATTCGACAAGTTTTAGATCTACTTTCACAGCCTTGAAAAATGACAATTTTCCCTAAAACTAGATCTAGAATGCTTGTAAATTTTCTTTAGGAATGAGATCTAGTTTATTGAGATTTAAGGCAGAAATATATATGTAATATGAACTCTGAAATTGATACATCTAAACAATTTTAAGGCTGCAAACAAGTAACCAGATTGATTTTAGAAAAAAATGAAGGAGGAAGAGGAAAAGAAGAGCATTTTTGCTGGAAGCCCTGAAGATCAACCGTGGAGCTTTCCGATGGAATGTCGAGGGACTATGCATTTGAATGGTTTTGGAGAGAGTGAAGAAGAAAACTATATCAGCATCCTCTCCAAGCTAGGAACCTGCAACTCAATCCAAACACTTGCCAAAATACTTGTGAGATCCGATTAATACATACATAGATATTTTAGAATAACATGGATATAAACTTATAAAACATGTTGAATCTAGATCTCTAAACATGCATCAAAAAGGAAAGAGATGGCCAACAAAATTATTAACAAACTCCTTTCCTATAAATATTATAATAAACTTATTATCAATCTTAGCAATGAATCCACAAACAATCAGCAAATTATGAACATAGATACAGGTAACCTCAGTGAAATATGGCAATGCTCATCCACACATACAATGACATGACACCATCTTGCCTCCAAATCTTCACTTTATTCCAATAGCAAAAGATATTACACAATATTACAATAGAAATAGCTCCTTAATCCAACTCTAACTAGCTTGTAAGAGGCAACCTAAGGTTTATTTATACAAAAAACAGGAGATCCAGCCCAGGGGGGGCGTAAATCCCAAGGAGACAAACCATTGCAGCTGAAGGAGAGTCAATTAATGTTGATCTGAAGCTGAACTGAGCCTACCTATCAATCGAGGGGCTGATTGAGTTGACACATCAACCCACAGACTGACACATCAATCCACAGAGCTTCCAGGAGAGCCCACATGTGTGGAGGAGAGAGACAGGGCATAATTCCCCATAAAGGGTGATAAAGATCAACTTTGGATCTGTCTAGATCACCTCCTTCATTCAAGGATTTGTCAGATCCAGCCAATCTGGTTCATATCTGACTAATTTCAATCAAATCGGCTGAGAATCCACTGATCTAGGATTTTGGATTTGCTCCATTATTCATCAATTTTTTAATTAAAATAATCAATAAATGATTTTTTGGGGCTTTCTGACTTGAGTGATGGAAAATCACTCAAAACTAGGAAATAGTGGGTCTATAGGTTTATTGGGTGCTCTTAGCTTGAAAATGAGCACCTACATGACTGAATCTGACTTCCGAGCCCACTTTTATTACAAAACCAATTTTTCCAATTAGACTATTAAAAAATAGCCTAAGTTTTGGAAAAATTAAATTTTAATAAAAAAACACTAAAAAAATTTAAAATCTAAAAAAGTTGAAAAAACCTAGGGGAACTTAGACATGTTCATATGACTCGACCATGATGCCTAGCATGTTTATACATTGACACATAGACTCTAATAACCTCAATAGGTCTAAATTCCAAGCCGGCTACCCCAACTTTGGAGGTATGGAGTGAAAAACTCAGAAATTATTAGTCATTTATTCAGCAACCAATAATAAACAAGGGAAAAAACACCTTGGTCTGATCAGATTGACAAATAAATTCTAGGAGACCGAGTCTTTTATAGACACTATCATGCCAAAACATTTATTGCAATTCCCTCGTGGGGTATGAACATGTGATATAGTACAACAAAGCTTCCCAGAAGTGAGACTGAAGGTCTTCTGAAGTCCGAACAAGTTATCCTTGTCTGGTTCACCAGGCTCACTTGATAAAAAACCACTAAGTATAACTTAGGTGGTAGCATTCTAGCTCCAAATGTGGAACATGTGCTCGATCTGGTCTTTAAGGCAAGGAGATGATACGAGAACACCAGAATATCTGGTTTATATACCCTGTAAAAACATCTCAACCTGACAAGAAAAACCTCAGTAGCACAAGTTTTATAAAAAACCAAATGAACCATTAAGCTGATTTATTTAAACAAAATAAATGTAACTAACTAAAAGAAGCAAAGTTTAATTATAGCTAAGTATAAAATAGAAATGCAGAAAGTAAATGCTCTCTTTCAAGGAGCTTATTTTCCTGCTCTAAGCATGATATAAAAAGGGTTAAGTGTAATCATAAATCCAATGTAACCACCTGGACATTTTATTAACATAAAAAAAATTCCTTGTCTTTGGCTACTAGCCAAAGTAAGGATACTTTATTTAGAAAATGCAAACCTGCGTGATGACCCGGAATGGCCGGGATGGGTGGGAGATCATAAGAATATAATACTTCACCAAATTGCTTCCCAAAATGGTATGTGCTCGTGCATGCTACTTCTATCCATGATTGGATAGGACTGATATACCAATCGACACGATGAGGCAGACTGACTACATCATCATATTGATTATCAAGGCTTATCAAATGATAACTTGTTGCACAAGCCCCAAGTAGATCCAAATAATAAGGAACCTCTATATGTGAAAAAGATGGTTGAGACTGATATTCCACTGACTGCATCACATCTGACTTTTCACAACACTGCTTCTCAATGTCTTCATTACTGATACCTTTGTGCGGCTCTGCATGATATGACTCTGAATGACCATGTGAAGGTTCTGAATGCTCCTCTTCCATACTAAGATTTTCCCAGGTATCTAGATCCGTGCTCCTCTCTATGGACGTATCATAGATTGGACTTCCACAATTTTTTGAATAGACACTCCCCTTCCTAGACATACCATGGATGGAATTCTTAATAAGATTTTCACAAGTTGGATTATCTATGAAATTCCAATAGTCATCACTCCCATCCATGTCATATGTGATGGATTCCCCATTGCTGATATCAAGTTCTCTTTGTCCTGATTACTGATACTTATATATGGCTCAGATTGATCATATGGATAAACTGCATGCTCCTTTTCCATATCAAATTTTCCCAAGGCCACAAGGTCCACTAGTGGAAAATGAGAGATTAGTGACAAAAAAAATGACCAAAATCCGCATATCAATGACCACTTTTGGTTTGGCGATCGCTGGTGGCTAATTTACGGTCTTTTATTACACAACCAAAATTGGTCATTTTTATTTTGGTCATTTATAGCTTGTCGGTTGGTCATTAATTTGGTCATTGATTTAGTCATGTATTTGAATTAATGACCAATTATATGACCACATATTTGGTCATTGATTTGGTCATATATTTGAATCAATGACCAATTATATGACCAAATTAATGACGACATGACAAGCTAGAATATGACCAAATTTGGTTGCGTAATAAAAGACCGTAAATTAGCCACCAAAACTGTTTTTTGGTCATTGATATGCGAATTTTGGTCATTTTTTTTGTCATTTATATCTCATTGTTTGGTCACATGTATCTCAATTATTGGTCACTAATTTAGTCATTTTTAGTCGCTTTATGTGTGGCCATTATATTTTAATAGTTTAAATGGTGTCCATTATTAATCAATATAAATTTTTAATATGATATTATGTTTAATTAAAAAAAAGAATCATAAAT
>LPNX010748040.1:158033-249284 GCA_001517045.1 Pseudotsuga menziesii | reverse complement strand
GGATCTGCAGTAGCCTACTATCTCTGCTGTAGTGCACTATCTTTGCTGGAGGAAGAACAGTGACTGAGCAATCACAGATAAAAGCCAACACAACCATACCTAGCGACAAAAAAACTGGTTGTTGCCAGAAAGGCTTTGCGATTACTCCCAAATTCATATGAATTCACCCATAAGAAGAGNGTAGTTCATAGAATTTGATGCTGTACTTAATTATTGCTGCTGCTATCCACACTAAAGACACCTCTTAAGCTGTGCACAGACCCAGAGGCTAGGATCTGTAGTAGCCTACTATCTCTGCTGTAGTGCACTATCTTTGCTGGAGGAAGAACAGTGACTAAGCAATCACAGATAAAAGCCAACACAACCATACCTAGCCACAAAAAAACTGGTTATTGCCAGAAAGGCTTTGCGATTACTCCCAAATTCATATGACTTCACCCATAGGAAGAGAACTCATAGCCACAGATTTAGTTATCCANCCAAAGTGAGATCTTCAATGAACAAGGAAGCCAGGGAAGGATCATTTGTGAAGACTTTGGATGCTCTGTATCCTCAACTCCTTTTCGGAATTTGTAAAGGTAAGTTTCATTTTTAATGTGAGCTTTGATGTTTCAACATCTAAGTGGTTATGCTTATATTTACTCTGGGTTTTTCGAGGGATGGGAGATGTGAGTCATGCAAATTCTGTCTGAATATTTTTTTTTATGGCCATAAGTCTCTTACCAAACTTTATGGCTCTGTACATTGGGCACAGGTAGAGGTAGAGTTGTTTTTGATGAATGTGATGTGAAGGAATGTCTAGCAAGAAGAGGACGTCACAGGAATGACCCAGTTGATCTTGACAGAATTATCGGTATATATTTACTGGTCAAAAGTCATATCGATCGAAGTTTTCTTTTTAATTATTATTTTCTTTTCTAAGTTTTTCAAGAAACATGCCTCAAGGGGCTGCACCACAATGGGCAAATTTAACTTTCTTTGGCTTAGGTACCTAGTCTGTGGTAACTAGCCCAAACCCATCTGAACTTGGGTTTGATATGCACCTCAAGGTTGTGAAGCTCAAGGTTGCGTATCTCAAGTTCCAATATTTGATACATTGGACATTAGTGTGAACTTGAGATATGCATATGCTAGATTTGCAACCTTTTGGTGCATATCAGACCCTGGTTTAGATTGGTCTGTGCTAGTGCCCATACTTAATGCACCCATTTAACCATTACATGTGCACATGAATAGTTGGTGGATCACCCCACACACACTCATGATGTAGAATGCACCTCGCTTCTCTTGGAGCAACTATTTTACCAAAACTGCTCAGGACCTCCATCCAGCCTCATCCTTTTGAAACTCATGCCATATTGGGTGTTGTAAACCACTAGAAGATGGCATAACAAGTTAGCACTCCATTGAAATGGTTTACTGTAGAATCAACTTGCCTGTTCCCATTGGCAGCATTAAAAGCATATTTCTATGCAGCTTTCTTGTGTTGTCTATAATGGCATATGTACATATTCATGACCATTTCTATAATGTCACCGGTAGTTGTAACATTCATCACATTCGTTATTATCAGTTATATTTTATCCTTGTGGATCTCTATTTATCCTATCTAAATTGGATATTTTCTTAGTTGTTGAAAGAATGGTTCTAAACAACAAACTGGATATTTTTTTGGATATGTTATTGAAATCTTTGTGTGAGCCATAATATTTTATCAGGGATGAATTTAAATGATTTCAATTAGCTTGTTCACCAGTATCTTTCATTGTGTAGCCTTTTGTGACATTCTTAATATTCTCTTACAGATGGATTGTATACAGTGCTTTATGTCAGACCTATATTTGTCTGTGGTCAAATTCAATCTACTTTAAATAATCATGACTGTTTTTTTTTCTTGTAATGCAGAAGAAAAGGCGGGCATGGACGTTGTACCTGTCTTTATTTCAGTGGATCCGGAGAGGGATACTGTTGAGCAATTCCGTGAATATGTCAAAGGTATTCTTCTACTGACATGCTTCCAGTTGCATTTCTTGTGTTTACAAGATAGAAATTGGTTTGATAGTAGTCATCCTTATGATGGACAAATAATGCCTCTTCGTTTTATTTCTTACTTTGTTAAGAAATGTTATTCTCACAAACGATTTCTTTTAGAGTTTTTTTATTATTGTCTAGCTTCATTGTTTTGGTTTGTATAATGCCAACTTGTCTTGCACTTATTGTTGTCATCTAATGTTGAGGAAAGCAATTTTGGGGAAAGATAAATTAAAATACCTCGACATTACCTCATGTAAATGTCTTTGAATATTTATACTTAGTTGATCTAAATAAGAAATGTTAGTGGGGCTTTTATATACATGGCTATTTCACATGCATACTTTGGAACTTATAATATGGTGGGACTGTGGGAGTGGGTATTGTAATTTGTAACCTAGTATACTTGGGACCAATTATTTCAGAGTCCATGTTTTTGAAGTTTGGATCACCCATGTTTATGTGATACCACCTACTTATTTATCTTATTCTTATTGAGTGTTGTATACTCTTAACAAACTTCACTACTGATGCAAATACTGATATGCATCAAATACTGGTTAGTCTACTCTGATACTGATTAATTTATGGTGAGTGTGTGTATGTTTTCACAGTTTCTCATTTTTATATAATTTGGTTTTCGTGAAGTACTGCATATGCGTACATGTGAAATGTGAGCCTTTGATTTATTTTGCTAGCAATTATCCTTGGGCAACCCCCCCGGCACTTTCTCTCATTTTAAGGATGGTACCCAAGGTAAACTCTAGATTCTGTAAGGCACAAGGCCAAGTCAACAACAGCGCTCAATTTTTTTTTAACAATATACTCATTATTAGCTCAATTCCACAACCACTTGGGCTAGACCCAATTGATGAAATGCATACACAGTTCTATCCTTAACTGAATTCTACAGATGGTGGTCATTAAATATGAGCATCAACAGTTTAGTTACCAGGGATGTGAAATACACCCATGTTTAATCCATGCAGAGTTATGTTATTAGAATGAAATGGGTCTAAAACTTAAGTGTTTGGAAATGTATGTATGACATGCCTGAAATGGATTTTAATGTTTCAGAGACTGAAATGGAGGTGATACAACAGTAATGAGTCCTGGATATGTACGATGTTATTCATCATCTTTTGGCCTTTTTCATAGGCACTTGAGCCCACTTTACCTATTTTGTACCCCTTTGAGTTTAGATGTTTGGATATTTATCATATGTTGACTGCTAACTATTTATGTTGCAGATCAAGTTTGGGTATTCATTTTTTGTTAAATTGCAGAAATACAGAGTGCTGTGGAAACCTGTTCCAGTCCGTTGCAGATATCTTCAGCATGTTTGCTGAAGCATTTGTCTACCTTCTGTTATGGAATTCCTCCTTTTATTAAGTGCATTAATTTAGGGAAGAGTTTTTTGAGGAAAGTGGAACCCAGATTAAAAATTGGTTTATCTTCCACATACTCAGCACTACCAGAAAGGCATTTTTCCTTCAAATTTTGGATCATGGATTGTCAAGTTATTAGTTAAATCACTTCTTGAAATTCTGTTATTTTGAAGAAGTAGACAGGCTAATTTTAGAGGACGATGGAGAACTATTAGGGGTTCTTGGGATTCGATTAGAATCCCTAAGAATCAAAGAATCATGTTCAATAAATGTGTTTCAAGTTCAACCTGTCTTGGTTTGTTTCAGCAGAAGAATTTATTATGTGAAATTGTGATCACTCTGAAATTTGAATCATCACCTTGACAAGCACCATCTATGTAACCCCGTGGATGGGATATATCCACATAAAGTTCGCTGACGCTTCTATTCTTCAAGACAATGGCTTTAGATTGGTAGTAACTTGCCAGAGCACAAGTCTGTGAAGACACTTGAAGTGTTTGCAGTGGTCTACCATCTGTCTTCATAGAGACTTGAATTATGTGCCAACCATATTTCCCAGGGTCTAATGAAAGGAATGCTCTGGATGACTACAGATCCCACTTGTTGAACCAATAATTCAGCCCCTCCTCAACATTAATACCCTGCCACCCGGCATTATGCCCTATTCATTGACAGACATTCTTCTAAACCTGTAATGAGAAAATACACTTTGTGAAAAGATGAGTGTCAATAGCAAGGGTATATTCTCTCTTCCCCACAATCTGATTCATGCCTTAGTACACACTTTCGAAAATCCTCATGGGGCAGATTTGTTGATAGTGAAAATTACTATATATTCTTACTGAATAATTTTTTTTTTAAAACCTATACAGAGCGTTGCTATAGTGACACCATGCCGTGGAACTTTGCATTTTTTTTTTATAAAACTTATACAGGGCGTGGATACAACGATGGCCAAGCGTGGCTACAGCGACGAAAAAGCGTGGATATAGCGACAGCTAGGCGTGGATACAGCGACGGTGTGCCGTGGAACTTTTCCACGGAAAATTAAGGGTCATCGCTATTGCGATGAAAAAATTTCCACGGCAAAAAAAACACTTAGACGTGGCAATATCCACGGATAAGCGTGGATATTGCCACGTTTTTGCCGTGGCAAAATTGATCACTTGTACTAGTGTAAGAGTGAGATTGATGGTATATTGCCATCCCTCATCAACAATTGTCTCACGAAAATCTCAATCCACAATTGAATCGCAAAGAGCAAACATGTGACAACTGGGGTTTGACATTCTCCTCTCAACCACACACAGTACACCCAATTCGACAAACAAGACAATGTATTTGAACATGAAAATGAATCGCTTGCTTATGGCTAGTAAAAAATGAGAAACTGAAGACAATCCACACTGGTATATTTCTGTCTTGATTTTGTAGATGACAAATCTACCTCTAATTCGGTTGTCTTCAGGGCCAGAGAAGAATACAAAGATGAACAAAAGGGAAATTTGCTTGTTCAAAAGACTTAGGAGGAGCATCCGTCTTTGCAATAGCAGATGCAGAACTGCTCTTTCCAGAAAATGAAAATGGAACTGAATTCATACCATTTGTCTCGGAGATAGAACCACCAAATAATGGGAAGCCCACAGAAGTTGCAGCAGCAGTGGTTGATGTAGAGAACATACTGCCTGAACTGGAGAAAGTGGGTGAACTCCCTGCTGACATGCACAAGTGGTTACTAGAATATAAATACATGGTAAAGCTTCAAATAGAAAATAAACATGCAAAGTGAATCTTTAGTGCTATTCAACCCTTAAACAAATTGCCATGTCTCCAAATAAAACACTGTTATGGATAGATTTGACAGTTTCTTGTTAAGTTAAGGCTGGGATAACCCAGGGCTTTGAAGCAGAGAGCATTATTACAGAATGGGCCATCTTCAGTCAACATTAACTCTTGTGAAACAAAGCAAGAAGAAAACCCAGATTTGCACAATACCATCAAAAACAAATATTAACAATTAGTCACCATAGGAAAACAAAGGATAAGAACAGAATGAATCTTTTATACCCTTGCATCTAAAATATGAACAGCAACATAGTATCAAGAAGCCTTTGTCTCTGTGACAGCTTTCAATCTGTCAGGAAATCTTGGAGGTGGAAGGTGCACATGAACATTACTGTCAGGCTTCAGTAGCTTAATATCTTCAAAATTGTCTCTGTATTGTCAGATATACAAATCACATCCAAGTCTATTTTCTATGACTAATTTCTCAAAATCATCAAATTCTAGAGCAGATGCATTCCGATTAAATACATGTCTGCCATATTCATTAATATCCTGTTTTTCGTTGGGAGGAGTCAAAAATCAATAGTATAAATTAGTGCAACTATATGAAAATCATATGAAACAGCTTCAAGAAAACACTTAGACATTAAATAGGAAGAAAGTATATTATCTCAAATAGAAACCTTTTCAAGCTGCATTGCCATACGGGCCTGCTGTTCATGATCTACTTGTTTTCTCCAAGCAAGTATTGATCAAGCCCTAACATGAGGGGTCACCACATGAATGATTGAGATTAAATAATAATATCAAGATCGACATATAATGACTACTCATGCTGGGAAAATGATCAAGACATAACACAAGGGGTTATCACATGAACGAATAAGATTAAATCATACCAACAAGATTGACAAGTTATGATCATTTGGAAGAGTTCCAGGTTATGAACTAGCAACTTATGCGTGCATAATCCAATGAAATAAATTGAATGTTCAGTCACTCTAAAGGATCCAACAGAGGAATAAATCACTATGTTGTCACAAATTGGAGACCAATATTCTTGCACATGGTCCAAAAAGGGCACCACTGTAGTCTATTGTGGTGGCATTTTCAATTCCCTTAAGGGGGGAGGTCTCACCCAAAGCACAACCAAGATCGACATAAAACCTTATACATATATGAATGTTAGAATCTAGAATGCATTAGGATGGCACAAATATAATGTTTGAATTTGGAGTAACTAGGGATCCATTCATTCATTCCCTTAAGAGGCTAGAATGTAGGAACCATGGAGAAGAGTATTGCAGGAACTGTGGAGAAGAGTAGTGATTATGGCACCACCATGAGAAGAATCTAGCTTACGATTAAGAATCCTTGGAATCCAAGCAGTGATATTCCTAGCCAACCTATGTTAGATCAATAAAATGGAATTGGGATAACATGAGGGACTACTTGTAAAGAAGGGAATACCCTTCATATTGTTGTGCTAGATGAGGGGGAAGAGTGATAGTTGAATTGGTATAGTTGAAAAGAGAATTTTTAGCACTACTGAGTTTATGCGTTATGGGATGAGCATGAGGAAATAGAGCTCGACCTTAAGGAATTCACCCTTGTGTGTTGATAGTCTCATATTTTGGGTGGACTTTGTCATAGAGAGAATATGTGTAACAAATATTCCATGGCTGGGAGGAGCACATTTGGTTTGTAGCCAGTTGGAGGATTATTTTATCATAAAGATAAATACTCTAAAATGTGATGAAATGCTATTTTCTGGTAAAAACAGAAAGAAAATAGAAGGGAATTGAAAAGCAATAACATCAAAAATCCCTACAATTCAAAGATCCCTCTCTAATTTCAACCATTTCAGCCAAATTCTACCACCATTTGTACCCGACCACGACTATCTGTTATTTTTGTAGTAAAGCCCACCAGACCCAAAACGGCATTAACGAGCTAGCTAGCTTGCAATGCACAAGGGTAATACAAACACAGGGCAGTGAAATATAAAGCGCATAAATGTACCGGTTCTAGTATTTAATACCTCGTGATCGAAGTCCACTTAATGATGGACCCATCCCACTCTCTATTGTCCCCAAATTCAGAAGGATATCGACCTTGATGTGCTTACTCGCGGCACCTGACCTCAACGTAGACCACAAACGCATTTCCGCCACTCTTCTTGCTATTGCCTTAGTGGCACACAAATACCATTGAATGTACAAATATTCACCAAATAGAACTCCACAGACAGACTTTCTGCAGTTATTTAGCAATTTCATGTTTTACAATCACCAGCAGGTCTGATATCCACGGCCGATGGTCTCTAAAGACCTGAATCTCGCTCTGGTGCAGCGATTGTGGACGAATGAGAAGCCGATGTGGATCGATCCCCCGCCCCCTTTCAAGGACAAGTCAGGGTTTCAAGTTTGCAGAGGCAAGAAAGACCCGAGCAAAATCACGGGACAGAAAGGCCATTGTACCATTTTATTTTTATTTTTATGTTTTAATCTAAAGGCGTCGTCGCTTAAGAGACGCCTACTATTTGTTAGAGGATTTCAACAAAGTTTGTTGTGCATGAGGGTGTACCATTTTATTTATTTATTTATTTTTATCTAAAGGCTCCGTCTCTTAAGCGACGCTTACTACTAATGCGTCGTTGCTTATCCGACGGTTATGAGAATATCCGTCGCTTAAGCGATGCTTATGGCCACATTTTCAAATAAAAAAATTATCTTTGTGATTTTTGGTAGGTTTAAGAAAAGAAATCCATGCGTCGTCGGATTTTTTCGTCGGATTTTGGATCGAAATGTAGTAGTGAGTGAATACAGGATCGCTCTAGAAAAGAGAGTACTATCATCTGCAGGAGCATCCTCAGTCAATAAGGGCTAGGACCACTCTCAATAAGAGAGAGTATTCTTGTCCACAAGACCATCCTCAAAGAGGATACTATCATCAACAAGTGGATGTCGGATCTCATCAAAATCTACAGGAACATTGGAATTTTTTGCACTGGTGCATCACTGCCATTTCATCCTCAATAATAGTCTCATCATCACTCCCTCTTTCCAGGGAGGTCCTTTCGGACTACACCAATCTAGTCTCGAAAGTGTTCAAACTTTACACGAGATAGAGGCTTTGTCAAAACATCAACAACTTGTTGCTCTATAGGAACATACTAGAGCTTCACAACTCCTCTCTACAACATATCCCAGATGTAATGATACGTTATCTCTATATGCTTTGACTTATCATGAAACACTGGGTTCTCTATTAACTTGATGCAACTCTGTTTGTCATAATAGATCTCAGTTTCATCCATCTCAGTATCAAACAATCCTGCCAATAGTTTGCGAAGCCATACTGCTTCGTTACAGGATGAGCATGCTACAATGTACCCAGCCTCGGTTGTACTGAGGGAAGCACTTGTTTACTTTTTGCTAATCCATGAGATCACATCTGATCCCAAACTGAAACAACATCCTGAAGTGATATTTCTATATTCAACACTTCCATCCCAATATGAATAAGTATAGCCACACAATTTGAACTCACTGCTGGCTATATATATGAGGCCACAGTCGAATGTACCTTTCAGGCACCTCATCACATGTTTTTCTACAACTAGATGAATATGTCTAGGCTCCACCATATACTGACTCAAGGTGTTCACAACAAAATATATATCTAGTATTGTATTTTTCAAATACACCAGTGAGCCAATAATATATCTGTATAATGTGACATCTACTCTTTCTGAAGAATAATCATTCAGTAGCTTTGGGTTTCTCACAATCAGAGTGTTAATTTCCTTGCAATCTAACATTCTAAATCTCTTCAAAATATATCCTATGTACTTTCCTTGGTTTAGGAAAGTATCACCAGGAGACTTAGGAAATAGTGCATTATGCCAAGGTCTTTCATCACATATTTTGTTGCATGTTTCTTCTTACATTCGCTAATGAGCTTCTTCTTTCCTGTCAAAAAATAGGTCATATATAATAGTAATATTATGATCCCATCATTTTCAACCTTATAGTAAAGGGTGGAATCATCTTTGCTTTTGGTAAAGCCCAAATTCAGTGGGAATCCATCAGTTCTTCCATACCATGCTCTGGGTGCTTGTTTTAACCCATATATAGATTTCTTTAATTTGCATACATGTGTTTCCTTTTTGTGGGTTTCAAATCCTGGTGTTTTTTCAATATATAATTCTTCTCCTATGACTGCTAAGGAAAGGATAGTTCTAATAGAAGTATATCTTGCTACTAGTGCAAAATTTTCCTCATAATCAATTCCTTCCTTTTGTGAAAATACTCATTTGACAAATCTTGCTTTAAAATTTTCAATATTGTCATCTGCTGAGTGATTTTTCTTGAAAATCCGTTTTGAATAAACTATTGATTTTTCCTTTGGTCTTGGCACCACATCCCAAACATCAGTATTTATTATTTACTGGTATTCTTGATCATGGCTTGCATCCATTCCTTCTTCTTTGAAGCTTCTTGAAGACATGTGGGTTCTTCATCAACAAGGTTTCTCATTAATGCCACATAGTTTGAGTAGATTCTTTGTCTTTTGCTTCCTTTGGGTGCACCATATATTTCTTCTTATTTAATTACATCACGAGCCCAAGTTGGTCTTTTTTTTGAGATAATCTTCTGGGGTGTTTCCATAAGTCCTTGAGGTTCTGCAAGGTCATGATCTTCTTGTATGGGATCTTCTTTAATTTCTCTAACTAGTGGTTTGGTACCTTCTGTAGTTCTAGGAGCCTCCTCCTCTTTTTCTGCAAAGATATTTTTGGATTTGGTGAAGGCTACATCTTCATCAAATGTAACATCTCTACTGATCTCGATCTGGCGGAATCCTAGAATATAAATTCTATAAGCTATTGATTGTTCACTATATCCCACAAATAGTCCCTTCTTTCTTAAAGGGCCCAACTTTGATCTTCTCTCCTTTGGAACATATAGGTATATAGGACAACCGAATATGTTCAGGTGGCTTACTTTGGGCTTTTCATAAGTGAACATTTCATCTGGGGTTTTGTTTCCAAGAGAAATGTGAGATATTCTATTCTGGACATAGACTGCAGTTCTTGTTGCTTATTCCCATATATGCATAGGAAGATATTGATCATGGATCATTTCTTTGACTGCTTCCATGATGGATCTATGAGTCTTTCTTTCTAATACTCCATTTTGTTGTGGATTATAGGGTGTGGTAAGCTCCCTCTTAATCCCAACTTCCTTATAGAAGTCCTTAAATTCATTTGAAGTGAATTCTCCTCCATTATCTGATCTTAAGACCTTGATCTTCTTTTCATATAGATTCTCCACAAGAACATTAAATTCCTTGAATTTTGCAAATACTTCGTCTTTTCCTTTTAAAAAGTATATCCAAGTGTTATGAGAGTAATCATCAATAAAGGAGACATAATATACATACCCGCTTAAGGAAGTGGAAAGCATCAGTCCGCACACATCTGAGTGTACAATGTCCAAGACTCCCTTAGCTTTGTTGTTACCGCTTGGGAATGGATTCTTGGTGTTATTTCATTGACCATATCCTTTACATAATCCTTCATGATCGATTTCAATCTCTGGTAGACCCGTGACAACCTTTCTCACAATTGGCAATGCTTTGTAGTTTACATGAGCAAGCCAATCTATGCCACAGTTCACAGGGACTGATGGTGCTAGCTGTAAGAGTTGAATATGTGTGTCCTTTCAAGTTGTAGAGTCCTCCTTCTTTGACACCAATTATAGTATAATCATCTATTGTTTTTCCTTTTGACCACATAAGGACTCACCATCTATAAATGCAACTCTACACCCTTTCTTATTTAGAGATGTGATGGAAACACGATTCTTCTTTAAACCTGGAACATGTAATACTTCTTTCATCTTCATGAGCTTTCCGGTTCTTAATTTGTAATAGGATTTTTCCATTCCTTTGTTGGGGTACTGATAGTCATCTCCAAGCTGAACCTGGTGTGAATAGTCATTTTGGGTAAGGCAAGAGAGTGAATCCTTATGCCCTGTCATATGTTTGAAAGCACCATTTTCTAAGAGAAATGTGTCACTTCCATCAGTGATTGAACACATGAGAGCTGAAATTATGACATACTCTTCACTAGAGTCTTCATTTTTTGTAGTCCTTTCCTTGTCTGATTCATTTTCTTCAGCTGCATGGGAATGGTACTTCTGGTTCTTCTTCTTCAACTGATATTTCTTAAGAGGAAAATGTCTAGCAATGTGTCCCATCTTATGACATGAGTAACATTCAAAAGATGAATAATCCCTTCTAGGTTTGTTGTTCTTCTTGATGTCAGGTGATCTTTTGGGAGATGAACCTTGACTCTTCCTTTTGATTCTTCCATTCTTGGTGTGTGTAGTTAGACCTTGATCTTCATTGTCATTTAACTTCTCTTCTCTATTTATTATCCTTCCTTCTTATTGTACACATTCTTCCCATAGCTTGTTGAAGTTGGCTAACTTTCTTCTAGCACATATTCCTCTAATGAAGGAATCCCATTCTCTAGGGAGACCATCCAGGGTGGTCATCACCACTTCTTCTTCTTCAACCATATCACCAATGGATTCTAACTATTATTTGATCTAATATACTCTTGATGATTGTATGGTCTCTGTATTTTGTATCTTCACACCTCGATTGGTTTCTCAAGGTCATTCTTTTGTTGATGTTCTTACCTTCAAACATATTAGTTAGTGCATCAAACATTTCTTTAGGAGTATTCTTTAAAGATACCTAGGAGATCAACTGATCCTTGATAGAGTTAGCTATGATCCTTTTTACTTTGATCATATCCTTTTTGTGTCTGGTCCTTGCCTCTTCTCCCTCTGGTTCCTTGATCTCTTCCTTGATAAAGCCATCTAGGTCATGTTATTCAAGGATGAGCATGATTATGTACTTACAGGCTCTGAAGTTCTCTCCTACCTCAAGATTTTCATCAAGCTTGGTACTTTTTTTCATCTTTAATGAATGATAACCTAAAATGGAAAGATAGGAGATAGTACTTACTAGTTTGGGGACCTTTTGAGTGTGGAACCAGCTTTAGGATGACCTAGGATTTGGATAGGAAACCCTAATTTTCCAACTCTGATCAATTATAGATACGAGAGGAGGAAAAGATGCGTCTCCCCAAGACGAGCTAGACTGTATCTTTCTTTTATGGAATCCGAGGATGGAACCTTGAAAAATATGATGGCCTAGTTTCTCCTGGAAGTAGTGGTAGGCTGAAAAGCGAAAATCCATAGAATGAAAACTGCATCGAAAGAAAGATGCACCCTCCTATGGAGAGTTTAATGGACCTTGTTTTCTAGTTGATCTGTGGAGGGAGGTATACAGAATAGTAAACCCTATCTTGTCGGATGAGTTGTTGCAGAATGTCTTCTTTCAGGTTATATCTGATACCATATTAAGATTTTAAAAGTTATTATACCAAAAAAAAGGATCGCTGAAAGAATAACAAGCACATCAGAAAAAAAGAGAACACAAAGATTTATCCTAGGAAACACTCATGGGGAAGAAAACCTAGCAAAAATCCTCTATATAGGCTTCAACCAAGTACAGTGTAAGACCCAAGAACAAGACTAGACTGCTTCCTCTCCTCCAGATGGTCTGTCACTTCTCTATCTAGCGCAACTGCTTGAGTGTTATACTTTTCCAAATGAGGGAAGTGCCTATCCTATTTATATTAATCAGATGAGAGGCATAATAACCCAACTAGGTCGACTTATCCTTGCTGCTAGGGCTGACTTTCCTTAGAAGACTCAAAAATACATTTTAATAATACTTTTGTGGGTACTACTGTACTGGACTGACATACAAGAGAGGTTTTACCTCAACACTTTACATGGCCAAATACATCAATGACATCCCTAATTGGAGGAACAACATCTCCGAAAGGGATAATAACAATAATAATACAAAATATAATATCTTTCATAGTTACATTTCTTTAATAGTCATTTCCACTTCCTATAAGAAGCACATTCAATTTAACATCCACTGCCATGAAAGCCACCTTTGGATTTACCTACCTCACCTTAAGATTTTGAGAAATAGTGCCACTCCCGTGAGGTTGAGGTTGAGGTTGAGGTTGAGGTTGGAGATTGCATCTCCACCAACACAACAACTTGGGAAGGAATGGCCACCTCATGCCCCATTCCCACCATGAAGATAAGAGAAGGAAGGAGGAAAAGCTATGGTATGTCCGCACACATTCAACCATAACTTGAACCCCATGGGAAAGATCTTGTGTTCTTGCTTGTGTGTCATCTCCCAAGCTTCAAACATCATCTTGAATGTCAGGAAGAGTGTCAGTCATCGATGCCAAGGTGAGTACAATTCCATTCTCCTTTTTTCTATGTAATCGACGAGAGTGTCCTCACTATCTTGAAGCTAAATAGGTGCTCCCTAACCATGGTCATGTATTCTCCACCAAGAGCACACTAAGTCTAATCCTGAGAATAAACACTCTTAAAAAAGAAAATATTTGTCAAAGGCATGGCACTTTCGGTCTATATACCTTCTTATTACTCTATCGACGATTGCAAGTAGTACGACTTCCATCCATTCACTACATCTCTTTTCCATTAACGCACAGTGAATTCCCATGGTGGCATGGTACATGTCATCATTGAGGAGGGAGGTGAGTTAAATGCCCCCTTGCCTCATACGTCTATCTCCATCTCGATATTCATCTTGTCATAATCAAAGAGTTTCCTTTGCCTTGATATCACCTCATCCATGAATATTATCCCAATGTTAGTGCATCATGAACTATCAAATAGTTGTGATTACAAAATATCTTTAGTCTACTTATAATTCTGACTCAGTTATAGTAACGTGTGGTAGGGTTTCCATTGTTTAATTTTTTTTTATCTCATTAGAAGACTCATGGTATTGAAATTGTGTCGATATTCTGATGATGTTATGTCAATAGTGTGATAATTTCATCATGAAATGTAATTTATTTAATTTTTGTTAATACCAAAAAATGTGAGAGTTCTGTGATGATATTTGTAGGATTTCTAACAATATTCCAAAGTATCAATAACTTTTTAATGCCTATGTTGATGTGGTACTAAAATGCACATTATCATTCCAATAATATGATGTTATAGTTTTAATAGTCATTAAAGTTTTGTTAATAAGAATTCACAAGATTATTCCTTAAGTCATGAGAAGTCCAAAGAGAAATACGATTTTTAAAAGAAAAATTGAAATTGAAGATCTAAGTACATACCAGGATAAGCTACAATGTGATGCCACAATAGGATTAATGAAAACATAAGTTGGATACCATGTGGAATTTCAAGGGAGAGACAACATCGAATAGAAAGGTATATGAAACACCAATACAAGGAAGTAAGTGAAATAAATAAATAAAACACAATATACAAAGAAAGGGCACCAAAGGATTGATGAGACACAAATTGGAGAGCAAGTGTAATGTCAAGGGAGAGACAACATTGAACAACAAGGCATAGGAAACACCAACAAAAGGAAGAAAAAAAATGTTAAACAAAGATAATTTTGTTCATAACTTTAGTTTGTTAAGATAAATCAAGCCCAAAGTGCATTTTGATTTCACCTACATAAGTCATTTTCACATGATGAGCCCTCCATTAAATAGTGCACATTCCATAGTAAAAATCTAAAAATGATCAAAGATTGATATGCCAACGAGTTATTTTTTAATTCAATTGGAGTGGTCTTTGAAGTAAATGAGTTTTTTTTTTAAATTATGAGGGATATAGTGGAAATAATGTATATACGTTACTTTCATTTAAAATACAATTTAATCAATAAGACTTGTAAAACTTACACTAATAGAAGAGAGTCATTTAAAAAAATATTATTGCTAGATATGTTTTTTTTATAATATGGATCATTCTAGTAAAAAAAAGAAACAATATTTCTATATTTATTCCCAAATAAATAATTTTTATTTTCACTTCTTAAAGATTGACAAAATTTCAAAGGACAAATGAGGTTATATTGAAACATGCCATTAGGTATGTCAAAAAACTATATACAGAGATGGTAAGCGAATTGAACATAATGCAATGCATGAGGAACCCTCCCAACAATAATGTGCATCAAACTTATATAATACTTGTTTTTATTTTTTATTTTCTATTTTTATGTACAATGAGTTTTATTATCACATAAAATGCTAATTTTCAATTGTTTTGATGTTTCAAAAAATAAAACAAAGTGGAATCAATTCAATAGAGAAGAAAATGGTTAATTGTGAAGTTTGTGAGTACTTTCAATTTCATAAATTTGTTGTGACCTATCTATTTTGATTGATTTAGAATAATCCATAGATGTTTTGGAATAGGTGGTAACATATAGAAAAGATACATGCAAAAATTAATTTGCATTGGATTAACTATGGGTTGTGAGTATGTATTGGAGTATTAATGGTTAATTACAAGATTCAGAAGTAACTATATTGTTTTACTTCTCTTGTTTTATAATGTAACAATGAAAAATCTCTAATTATGTCTATGCTTTGTCATGACATATAAAAACACTAGGAAAAAAGTTTGGAGTGGAGCCAATAGAAAATATCTAGATAGATGACATGGAGCATGGCTTCAAAAGAATGTGTATGATTATGAAACACTCACTATTCTGTTATTTTTCGATTTATACAATCATGCATATTATACTATGTTATGGATATACTCATTGTACTTTATTTATATGATTATAAATAAAAAATAAAAATATGGAATAATGATATCAAACTAATGACAAAACATCATAAGTAGCCCAAGTACAATATCCCTTACTACTCAAGAAGAAATGAGGCATCCAATTATATTGAACAATGACAATAATTTGAAAAAAGAAATGAGGCATCCAATTAGATTGAACAATGACAATAATTTGAGTGATGAAAGATGATACTATAAATTGAATTTAATATGAACATATCGATGATGAAAGATGATACCATAAATCGAATTTAACATTTTAGTTTATAACATTTTATTTTATACATAAACATTTGGATATATTGTGCCAATTGGATGACATATTACTAATAATTGATATGTTATTACATATCATTATTGTGGAAGTCTCTAAGATATTTTATTTGTATGTAATAAAATGAATATATATTTCTATTACATTGTTGATAAATCATATACATATGATTTATACGGTTTCAATGAACATATGTGTAATTACTTGATACATTTGAGATTTATACGGTTTCAATGAACATATGTATAATTACTTGATACATTTGAATACAACACATTATATAGAGTATGTCATCGTGGCCTTCAAATATATAATACACGCTAATGATTTTACATATGTTACACCATTGCTTTTATTATATAAAACATGTCATTGTGGCTTTAAAAACATATAATGCACAATGTACATAACCTTTGATATGAATCAAAATTGGGGTTTAAAAAACATATGTGGATCAAAATTTGTTTTTAAAGTCCTTATGGGAATCACAATTTAGAATGCCTTCGTGTTTATTATGGATGAAAGCGCCATATTTGATTAAATATCTAAAATGATTTCAAAAATATATATTACACACTAATTCATAGTATATATGTTTTGAAACCCATATAAATATTAGTGCATTGACCCGTTATCATCTTAATTTTTTTTTTTAAATGTAAAATCCATTAAAACCTTCGTTACAAATAATGAATGTTTTGTAATTTTTTTTAAAGATTTTTACATAATTTTATAGTTTTGGAAAAAAATACTGTTTTCAAGCTTTACAAAAAAAATTAAATAATGTTTTCAGTAATTCTAATTATATTATTAATTGTAAATAATAAAAAAATTAGGGGATTTTGGTCTCTATTATATTACCAAAATTAGTTTATACAGCTTTTTTTTCATTCCATGTGCTTGTTTATTATAATTAGCACATCCACATAGTTTGTGGCTGGATCAGGTCTATAGGGATTAAATGCTTAAAAGATAGTTATGGAATGGAAGATAGTTTGAAATATTTTTTTTGTTCGTCATATTGTTTTAGTTAAAGTGATTCAACTATGAGTTATTTATGGGTAGCTACATGTTATCACCAACATTCTTCCTATTATCCATTTATCAATTATAAGTTATATTGTTCATTCTTTTTATTTTTTTAAAACTGTTTATTTTAAATTTTGAATAACTGGCCTGATAAAATCAATCTCTACATTAAGCTTGCCTCAATATTCATATGAAAAAGCATATAGACAATAGTCCACTCCAAATCTCAAATAAAAACATCTATAAACATAACGAATTCTTTAAAACAAGTTGCTCTACATAACGAATTCTTTAAGACAGGTTGCTTTCTGGCAAATGTTATTTGAGAAAATTAATGTGTCAGGTTAATCACTGCGTTGCTCCACTGCCCAGGTTAAGAACAGATGTTTATTATGGGTTGTGGAGAAACAAAAGCACCCCACATTGCTCCATGTGCGGCTAAGCTTAGGTGTAAAGAATTGCATGAAGTTGATAAAACGTAACAACTTGATAAGCATTGAATTAATTTATACAATTTAAGTTTCACCGCCTTCATGATTCAATATTACAATTATATTTATTTACAAAAACCTTCTGCAGGTTTCTTCAACGGATATATATACATAGTTGTGTATTTCTTAACTTTTATATAAATACAAGCGATTCGTGAAGGACCTTTTAATTAATATGCGTATTTACTGAGTCAATACGCTAGTTGTGTTTTTTATTTTAAAGATTTCCTTGATTCCCTGGGTTGATGCTGCATTTTCTGACATTCAATAAAGATTCCCTGGATCGATGCCGCCTTAAGCGATTTATGCTATTTGAAACCCTTTCCAAAGTCTTCCTTTCGATCGGCTTAGTAGCTATTAAGGGATATGCTCTCATAAGATTCGGTAAAATTTTCTCTTAAATTCCACGAATTCTGTATTCGTTTCGTATTTGAATGCTGCTAAAAGTATATTGATGTTTATTCAATCCTGATTTTTTGATAACCATTAATACACTAATCACAGCATTCACATTAATATATTGATAACCTAAAAATAATTTCATACTTATAATTTTTTTTTTTAACATATACACGTTTAAATAAATAAATAATTTTTCCACGCGTTTAGATCCATGCCCAGCATTTGTCATTGTCCACGCGTTTAGATCCATGCTCAGCATTTGTTTACCATTGTCTCTTGCAAACTCTGAAGACCTGTTCTTAGCGTTCGACGTCGTCAGCGATCCACCAGCCCTAGTTAACTTCTTTCTACCAGTTCATTGCACACAAAAATGTGTATATATATATATATATATATATATATATATATATATATATATATGTGGCGTTCGACGTCGTCAGCGATCCACCAGCCCTAGTTAACTTCTTTCTAGCACTTCATTGCACACAAAAATGTGTATATATATATGGACAACGATTTTTTTATTTCTTAATATCTTTGCAGTAGTTCACTGCGCAGAAAAGTATAGGGATAGACACTGCATTTTTTAATTTCTTGACTTAACTTATGTGCACAGTTCAATCACACGAAAAACTGTTTGAATAGACCATGATTTTTTTTCATATGTTTGTATTTTTATTTTATTTTTAAAAATGGTAGTTCTATCACAGGGTTATATAATTAAAGTATGGTCAGATATAAGTAAGTACATCTTTAAATTGTTCCATAATCAACATGTTTTTTATTTGTAAAATTGAAATTTAACGGTTTTTTATCAGGTTTTCGATGATAAAAATGGATAATTTAGGGCCTTCAGACACTTGTGGAGCGCCCAAAATTCAAACTTTTTAGACTAGGCTTTTACATAAATCCAACCGGCGAATATCCTTTCTAACTGAATGTCAACGTTTCTTTCCATTCTAAAGTTTGCTAGTGAAAAGGTTCACGTACTTCCACTTCAACTTATCAATCATATAATATGCCATGAGTTTGGTAGTGATTTGATTTTTGCTGTTTTTTTTATGACTAGCAACAACTACATTAAATTAAGACTAGCAACAACCACATTAAATTAAATAATGTATCTGAATAAGTCATAGGCTTAAATTTAAGCACATACTATAGGGAAAACATTAATATAAAAAGTATGTGCCTAAATTAATTTAATGTGGTTGTTACTAGTAAGTCACTGAGGTGAGTCCATAAATATATCTACAAAGTATTAATGAAAATAATAATGTTTATTTAATTATTATAATATATAATTCGAAATAAAATTAATTATTATAAAAATATTAATATGAGTAATAATGTTTATTTAATTATTATAATATATAATAATAAATTTAATTAATTATTATAAAATAATGATGATGATGATGGTGGTTAACGTCCTCTGATACCAAACTTTGGTCTATCGGACCTAAAGAAGAGAATTAATTAGTTTGCTTTAAAGTTATATTTCTATGCTCAAAGAGCTTGGAAAGAAGCGTCCGGAGCTTACTATAATTTTGACAGGCTAAAAGGCTAGGAAAGTCGGTATTGCAACAAATATTATGAAACTGGGATCTAATGTGGGTGTACGCAGGGCATTCTAAGAGGAAGTGATTTTCATCTTCAATGTTCTTACTCTCACAAAGGTGGCAGACCCTTTCTACCCATGGTGTTTTAGGGATTGTCCAACGACCAGTTTTACTATGAGGCTTACTGATCAAAACAGAGAGATAATTTTGATCTTCTAGAGTAGGGTTGATGACCTCTTTATAATATCTTAATTTTCTTTTAGACTCGAGATCTTTCTCACACCACAATTTTTCTTTAAACTTAGAAGAAATAATATTTTTAATGTTATTAATATTCTGCAAAGCAACATTTTCATCGATCTCCCAGTGATTTAACCAAGACCTCGTATCTTTATACCACCCACGCTTGAGCCTTAGGTGGTTTTGGCTGGAGTTTAAAGCTATCTTAGGGAGTCCATGGTCTCCCATGTTATTGATTTTGTTCTTGTATAACAAGAGTCTAGTCATAGCTAGGCTCTCAATGGGGGAAAGACCCACTTCTATAAGGAGAATAGGATAGGGTGTATTGTTTTTTATTTTGAGGTTATAAGTTATAAAATGCTTCTGGATTTGCTCGATCTTTGTTTAGGATTCTCTAGAGATGCTGCAACCCCATATCTCACACCCATACAAGATGACAGGAGTGACTAGAGTTTCAAAAAGGAGCTTCTTTTTATCCCACATCATGAGGTTTGCAGCTTTACAATTATTTTCAAGACCAAAGTAAGCTTTCCACCCTTCGTTAATCCTTTTCTTAATGCTATAGTTCCAGTTGAGCTTGTGATGAATATCAATTCTTAGGTACTTGTAAGAAGACAGTCCCTCCAAGTTGCTATTGTCATACATAAAATTAGCGTAGGTATCATTCTTGGATTTGATAATCATAACTTTTGTTTTGTTAGTGTTAAGAGTCATACCCATGTTAGAGCAGAAATCTTTAATATGCCACAGTTGTTTGAACTAATTTGAGTAGCGATCTGATCTTCGCTGTTTATGTCATGCATGTTTCGTACAAGTTTGACGAAATTAAAAAGAATGCTCTTACGTGATTTTCACGCCATAAGCACGTACCTCATCGTACACCTGCCTTGCAGAAAAAACAAGTAAAAATTACGTAAGCAACGCTTCAAATATAGATAGACAATTTCCGTACGGAAAGAATCACCGTAAAAACGGGTCTCATGGATAATTAACATGGCCGCCGTGATAATAGCCGTTGAGTTATAATTGAATTAGAAGCGCCAGACTTGACCAAGTTTTCTGCCTTCTATCTACTATCTTTAATTTTCATGTGCTGCAATGCCAAATATTAAAATTGAAGCTTTCAGTATTTAGGAAGACGATATTCTACTTCTATAATCACTGAAATGAAATTTTCTGTATAGGTTTTTGCATCCCGGAAGAGATTATCAAGTGTATGAGAAGAATATGGCAGTAGGCGCCGATGGTGGTAATCAGCGTTCTTTGGAGCAAACTCCTACTTGGGCAGTAGTTGTTGTTTGCTCTGCCTTTGTGCTCATCTCTGTCATTATTGAAAAGGCTGTTCATCATGTTGGCACTGTAAGGTTTTGCCAACACTTCAATATCTTACAACCTCCAGTTTTGACCTAATTGGATTTGGCAGGACATCAAGTTTTCCTAGCCTGTAGGAATTCAAACTTAATTTTGAACTTCAAAGTCTATTGATCTGCACTAACAGAGTTTTCTCTTTGACTATATAATTTTCAGTGGCTATACAGAAGAGAAAAGAAGGCCCTATATGAAGCAGTTGAAATACTGAAATCAGGTAGGGTTCTGGTGTTCTATCTGGGCATTGAAGTTATAGTTTGTTTAGGTCTAAGCTTCTCCCTAAAATATCAAGCCGTCCAGTGGGCTGATAACATATGTCTCAAATTAATCTGCTTTGATTGATTCTGGCTCGTTTCGGTATCTCTACATTGAATTTTTATGTGGAATAATTTATTGTAAACTGTAGGGCAAGTCTATATTTTAGCCTCTAAGAATTGCTGAATAAGATTTCATGGCTGACATTATGCATCTAAAGTTTGCCCTTTTGGTTTACAGAGCTGATGCTTATGGGCTTCATCTCACTTCTACTGACAGTTGGACAGGCGCCCATTTCTAAGATCTGTATACCGAAAAAAATAGCTTATTCTATGCTTCCCTGTGAGAAGGAAGACACAGCTGATAGCGGTAGCGATAGTTGTTCTAAGAAGGTAAGCACCGCACTTTATCCTAGTCCTATTATCCCTGGCGTATTCGAGTTTTCCAGTGCAATTAAGCATTACATAGATTCTGTTGTCCATTAGATATGAGTTCCAGATATTTATGTTACTTGGACATTATTTGATAATTTTGCTTCCACACTATTCTCTTAGAATTCTCTCTTCACTCTCTGCTGCTGAATTACAAACTTCTTATTTTGGAAAACTAAAATTGTTTTTTCTTCAATCTACATTAAAAAAATGTAATTACTATTTATCTATAAACTTAATTTCAAAAATTTAATTCTATTTATTTATATATATAAGATTCTTGAACTCTTCATCTTGTACTGTCTGACAGAAACTGAACTGATATCAATCTGATACAAATCTGCAATTAATTAATATTTCCTCACACATAAATCCTGTTGTCCATTACATATTACATATGAATTTCAGATATTTAAATGTTACTTGGACATTATGTGATAATTTTGCTTTCCCTTTTGATTCAAGGGTAAGTATCCTCTTGTCTCCCTAACCGGCATGACCCAGCTCCACCTCTTCATCTTTACACTGGCGGTTCTTCATGCGCTATTTAGCATCCTAACAATCGCCTTAGCAAGAGCAAAAGTAAGTACAACAGGAGATATAATGATTTTCTCCAGTAGCATAATTCAGTTTAAATTATGGCTTAAATTATGATTTTCTTGATGTATTCCAATCATGTTTAGCTAAGTTACTGAAGTGATTCTCATATATAGATGAGGCGTTGGAAAGCATGGGAGAAGGAAATACAGACATTGGATTATCAGCTTTCACATGGTGAGTTCTTTCAAATTTTGCCTATCTTGGTTTCTTTACCAGTCCATTAAGCTGAAAATTTAAAAAGTGATTACAAAAACCAGGCAGAGTAATCTGGAAAATTTAACTGGAATATTCTAGGTAATGATTTAGAGTTCAAATATTAGAAAGGCAGATCATCATGGATATTTGGGTATTGGGTAACTTTTTCAACAGTGTTAAGAAAACTGATTGTAATTGCAATAAGCACTTGTTTGTTTTTTTGGTGAAAGCAGATCCTGCAAGGTTCAGATTAGCCCAACAAACTTTATTTGTAAAGCGTCAAATGAATTTCTGGAGCAGAACACCAATTCTTAAATGGGTGGTAATGATTCAATATATTACTCCCATATATTCCAGGATATATCTTAGTTTATGATTTACATGCAATGTGAGAGATATTCATTTCCGATTTAGGATTTAACTTTTCTTAGATTTGCAGGTTTGCTTCTTTAGACAATTCTTTCGATCAATAAGGAAAGTTGATTACCAAACCTTGCGCCACGGCTTCATTATTGTATGTCTGGATACCTTCAAATCATCGTTTTCTAACTCATCTTGGTTATGTAAGCATCGATTTCATTCATGTGATGAAGTGTTGCATACTTTTTTTTGTTGGAAATATACACAGGCCCATTTGTCAGAAAATAACAAATTTGACTTTCATAAATATATCAAGAGCTCAATGGCTGATGACTTCAAGAGGGTCATTGGAATTAGGTTGGGCTGCAAAAAAGCTTTGGTCTGCCCTTATTTTTCCTCTTGTCTTTTGTTCTGTTGAAAATATCTACTCTTTTATTACCTAACACAAACCGTTTAATGTACTACATGCAGCGCTCCTTTGTGGGCTTTTGCTATGCTCTTTTTGCTTCTCAATGTGTATAGTAAGTCTTCACAACTCCACTTCTTCCCACTGTTTGATTTTGTTTCTCCGGCTAACGTTTCTGTTTTGATGGGATTTGTTTATGTGAACAGACTGGCATGCATACTTTTGGCTCTCTTTTGCTCCCTTGATTGTAAGTCTAAAACCTTATAAACTAATGTGTGTTATTGATGATATTTAAGTTAATAATCTTAGAAATTCGTGTGATGAGACTTATTGCCATTCCAATATTGCTTCATTGTGCAGATAATTTTGATCGTTGGAACGAAGCTACAAATTATAATATTAGAGATGGCCGTAGAAATTGAAGGCAGTCAAGTTGTAGTTAAAGGCACTCCAGTAGTGCAGCCAACGGATAAGTTGTTTTGGCTCGGTCGCCCTCAACTTGTCATTTCCTTGATCCATTTCACATTTTTTGAGGTATCAAACTGATTTGCATAGTGAAATTGTGCTTCTTGAATCTGGTGGAGTGAGTATTCATGAGATTAACAATGGCTTGATGGTTACTGCAGAATGCTTTCCAGCTTGCCTTCTTACTCTGGATATGGGTAAGCATTATGTTAGTAAACAATAAATACTAGTGTGTAGAATCAATAGGTTTACAATGTTAACAATAAGAGCACTCTACGCTTGCAGTGGCAGTTCGGCCTCAGATCTTGTTTCCACGAGAGGTTTTATACAATCATATTGAGAATCATTATTGGGTAAGCCCTTCGACCATGATGCAAAAGCAATTATCAATCTCATTAGTGTATAGTACAATTGATTTTTTTGCAAAATGATTTGGCATTGTCTATTTGATTCTCAGGGAAGGAGAATATTGATGGCAGTCATATTTTTCTGAATTGATGAAAAGTAACATTGGTTTGTTTGTGTTTTATTTTCAGGGTGATTGTGCAGTTTATATGTAGCTATGTCACGCTTCCACTTTATGCACTTGTAACACAGGTAAATCTTTGAATTAGTAACTAGGATTTTGTAGCAAACAACAATTATGATCACTCCTTTGTCAACCAAATTGTTTCGGGACACTAAATATATTGAATCGTTGTTGCTCATAGTAAATTCTACTATATTTTATTATGAACCAAAATTTAATTTAATTTACATGGTTCATTTGTTTTCGAAATTATACAAATAATTCTGCTATCATTAAACTGAAAGTACATAGAATTGTGCTGTCAAAACTTATTGGATGTACCATGCAGATGGGTTCTCACATGAGGAAGCCTATATCTCAACAACAGATAGCTACTGCCTTGAAGAGGTGGAAACAAAAAGCTAAGAAAACACCGAAAATTAATAGAAATTCAAATTCTGGACTTCGAAGTGGGCCAACTCCCAGCCATGGATCTTCTCCATTGCCTTTGCTCCGAAGATACGACACTACAGGAGATATTGAATCTCAAGAAGTCTCTCCAAGTTGTTACAACACACAATATGAATTATCAGATTTGGAAATGGATGTCCAAGATAATCCACAATCTACAATCCAACATTCCATTTCAAATCCTGTAGAGAGTACATCAAATCTGGAATTGGTTGCATCTTCTTCTTATCCACAATCTACAGTCCAACATTCCATTTTAAATCCTGTAGAGACATCAAATGTGGATTTGGTTGCATCTTCTTCATATCCTGGGAAACCTACTAAAGCTGTTTCTATCAACACCGACACCCCGCGGAACGAAGCAACTCGAGAGCAACACTCCTCTATTTCAAAACACACACAGTTTTCTCAGAACTCAAGTTTTAGATATTTCCATATCACGCCAGAGATCATTTAACAAAGAGATTTCTCGGATCTCAAGTTTTAGATATTTCCATATCACACTAGAGATCACTTATGGGTTACTAGTGTGAACTAAAACTAGACGGAATGGTATGTGAAATTATGTTATTTTTTTTTTCTAGAAATTGTACTAACAATTTATTAAACAATTTTGGTTAAAGCATAATTGTAAGTAAGTATTAAAAGAAAATTGTTAATTGAATTTAGAGTCATGGTAGGATGGAATGTGACTATTTATTTGGAGATAAACATTGTATAATATTAAACTTTGTAAAAATAAAAACTTAGAGTCAAGTGTGTTTCATACCTATAATTAGTTAATGTAGTGATGAATTTTGATTAACAATTCTACGAAATTTTAAAACTTTATAAAACCCAAAAGAATTTACATAATTCTAGTTGAGATTGTTAACCAATGTTTCATGTGATATTCTTAACATACGTTACCATTGATTTTATGAGAACTTTGGCTTAGGTTACAAGGAATTTGGGGGAGAGGAGAGCATGTTAAAGTTTAACAAAAACACAAAGATGAAACAAATATATGAGGGAACACACAATGGGTATATCGATTGATTGCTTTGTAATGGGATGCCTTCTCAATATTAACACAAGTATTTATAGGACTAAATAACAACAATACCATGAGTAAGGTGACCAAATCAACTACTCAACTAATCGACTAATTAATGCACCATTGACCATAGTGGACCCTTGAGATTACAATTTTAACATGCCCCCTTAATCTCAACTGGGACAATATACTTAGCATTATCAATGCGAAAGGATGCATGCTAGTCTATGTCTCAGCTAGGATTACATTTCATTTTTACTGTCTTCCTTGATGTGTACTTGGATTGCTTCTTCTTTGTCTTCTATCTCTTGACACTAACTAGATGTTCTTCAGTGTTTTCTTTCACTTCTAGAACACAGTGCAAGTCATCTTCTTCTGCTTCAACATGATTTTTCTGGTTGTCCTCTTTACATGCACACTGAAATTTTTTTTGTCAGAAAAATATGAATATATTTCAGCTTTTTGTGTTCCTCATCAATGACAGTTACTTCATCATTCTCATTGACTTCTTCATTTGCTTGTACCCACTATGTATCCTTCATTTTTTCATAAAAAAATGCGGGAAGAGAAAAAAACAGAGCATACTAAAGTTTATCATCTATAACGAGAGTCTTCTCATAGATCTCCCTCAAGATTTTGGTTTTTTGGTTTTGGGGTGGACTGTTTGTTGTTGTTTCTTTTTTGCTGATATCAATTGTATGTTTCTCATTCTTAGCAACTATTACAACTTCTATGCTGCTATCAACCATCTCTTGCTCATTAAGACTATCACTCACATCACTGAGCATTTCTATACTGACAGGTTTGTTTTCACTGTCAAACATAACTAGATCAACATTGGCTCCCTCATAAACATAATCTTTTGGACTGTCTTCCTGGTGCTTTGCATGACTTGCAAAGTCATCTTGTTATATAGTTGGTTCCTCACTAAACAATTATTTCAGTATATCCCATGCTCTTTTTGGAGTATAAGCTTCTGCAATGTAATGGAAAATCGAATAATCTATATTGACTTGTATGAGACTTAAGGCAACAACTTGCATTTTGTCTTTCTGGAACTTTGTCAAAGCCTTAAATGCTTGTGGATCAATGGGATCCTCTTCAATTAAGAAATGCCACAAATTGTGTGAACGTAACAAACTTCTTACTTCCATAACCCATAATGATCTCCATCAAATGTTTGCCATAGTCCTACTGGTGTTAACAAATTTCTTACCTCTTCAAGCTCTTCTAGTAGTGCTTCTGGTATTTCATCTTCAACCGTCTTCAATATTTTGAAAAAATATTGTAACATTGTCCAATCTTTTGGCTCAACGTCAACAATGATTTCTCCTCAACTATTGAAAACTCTACTTAGTGTAGCCATCTTCTTATGACTGTATACATGATCAAACTGGATCCATAGATCTAATAGAAAATTTGGTCATTTAACTCAGTGACGCAGCTTGTATAGCTAGCACAAGGCATCAGAAGGTTGCGTTAGTCAAAAAAATTGTAAGTGAACAGTGACCGATGCACTTTTCCTTTGGATAAGGTGTGTCATTGATGCTCTTTTCCTTTGGACAAGGTGTGTCACTGGTGTCAGTGACACTCTTTTCCTTCATGCAAAGTGCATCACCGACACACTTTTCTTCAGACAAGGTGCGTTACTGACACACTTTTCCTTTAGGCAAGGTGTTCAAGTGGGTCAGTGACACACTTTTCCTTTAGGAAAGGCGTGTTAGTTCTCCAAGAGGGTAAAAGAAAGAAGAAAACTTCATCGGCCATCCACATTGATGTGTTTCCAATCATCTTGTCCAACGACCAAAAACCTCTGTGTGTGTGTGTGCTTTCCACTATGTGAAAATGCTTACCCAGAAAACAAAGAAAAATGGATTAGGCCATACATTCTAATACCATGTCAAAGTTTAACAAAAACAAAGATGAAGAAAATATACGAGGGAACACACAATGGGCATATTGATTGCATGGGAAATGGAATTCCTTCTAAATATTAACAAAAGTATTAATAGGACTACATAATAATAATACCATGGGTCACTAATTCTAGGTAAGGTGACCAAATCAACTACTCAACTAATGAACTAATTAATGCAATAATTGACCATAGTGGACTGCTGAGATTACAATTCTTAATAGAGTAGAGTTGCGACAGTCAAGTTGAGTTACTACACAGTAAGAATTTTTGTTTTCTTTACTTTTGGAATGGCAACACATTACCTTTGGGAAACCCCACCTTTTTCTTTGATGGGTTAAATTTGACAAGTTTATTTTGACGAGATTTTACTATGAAATGATTTTATTGCAACGCACTTTTACTGCGATATACAAGTCTTCAAACTTGAATGTGACATACAATTCTTCACACTTGTCTGCCACAAGATTCACTGCGACAGGACTCAACTTTCACTTTACGTTGACACACCTTTAACGAACTTTTGTCTCGACACTTCCCACTTAACTTCGATGGGATTTTACCGTGACATACTTTTAGCTGCGACCAACTCCTACTTGGATAGAACCACATTTATCTGAACTTTATAAATGATATTTCTTTGTCAATTAACTTAGAATATGAAAAACACTTTGCACACTCTGTAACTTGGGATAAACCTTAACACAAATTTATTGCGACAAACTCACAATATCATATAACCAAATTATTATATAAGACTTGTGTTGAGCACTGAGGTTAAAAATTAAACTTTTACATGGTGAAACATTTGTGGATTCTTTATGTCTTTTTTAGATGGTAATGTAAAAAACATTCACATAAGTAATTTTGGAGAAGATGCATGGCATAAATAAAACATGGATTCAACCATAAAACTATAGGTTTATATATTATCGCGACATAACAAGAGAAATACAGTTGCATTTACATACTTGGAAATTTACTTGGATATTTCACCTTTTATAGAGCTTGAGCTCTCAACACATTCCAAAACATGAGCTTGAGCTCTCAAACTCTTCTTCTCCTTTCTCTCTTACTCTATTCTTCTCCCAAAGACTCTTCTCCTCTCTCTCTCTCTCTCTGTTTTTCATTCTTCTTCTTCTACATATACATAGAGTAAATTTTTTTTCCCTTGGAAGCTACCGAATAACATTAAAGACTGTAATTAATTTCTTCCTAAAAAATTGACATCATAAATACAATTCCACTGCTTAAATACAATGAGACATGAATTCCATAACTTGACAGACTAACTAACAAATTATGTCCTTCTATGGACTCTGACTCAATCATATGAGATGTTATGCAGATATTCTTGTAATTAATATTTCGAACACTTCACCTTAATTATGAGTAGGTGGGGATCATTAATTTCTTTTTTTTACAAAATGTTTCAGAGCTAGACCTTGCTCTGTGCATGAAGAAATTCACTGAGCAAAACTTGTCACTCCTAAATAACTTTGCATATACTGGAACATATCCCTTTCTAATGGTTTTGTAAAGATGTCTGCCAACTGATCTTTTAACCTACAAAATTCTAAACAAATATCTTTATTGTTCACCAATTCTCTTATGAAATGATACCTAGTGTCGATGTGCTTAGTTCTCTTGTGGAACACATGATTCTTCGACAATGCAATGGTTGAACAATTGTCGCAGTAAATGGTTGTTGGTTCTTGATGGTTCTGCGACAGGTCTCTTAACATTCTCCGCTTCCAAACATCTTGACATGCAACGTTTGTAACTACGACATGCTCTGTTTCTGTTGAAGACAGAGTTACAATGGGTTGTTTCTTTGAAGCCCATGACATAACACCTGTACCAAAATGAAATGTGTACCCAATTGTGTTTTTCTTTTCATTTATGTTGCCTCCATTGTCTTTGTCGATGTATCCAATGAATTTAAATTTTTTTGAGGTTGAATACAAAATGCCAAGGTCCTTTGTGCCACTTACATACTTCAAAATTCTCTTAACTGCTTTCTAATGAGAGTCTTTTGGTGACTCCATGAATCTTGAGATCAAATTTAGTCCATACATGATGTCTGTCCTTGTCGCAATTAAGTACATAAGGATACCAACCAACCTTTTAAATAGAGTAGGATCTACATTTGATCTATCATCATCCTTGCTCAATTTTAAACCTGTTATTACTGGTGTTGGGGATACCTTGCAATTAAACATATTGAATCTTTTTAAAGCTGCACTTGCATACCTTGACTATGATATAAATATACCACTTTCAGAATGATGGACTTCAATGCCCAGAAGAAACTTCATTATCCCGAAATCAGTCATTTCAAATTCACTTTCCATGATTGTTCTAAAATCCTTTATGCAAAAATTAACAGTAAATATTAAATCATCTACATACATGCAGACAATCAACATTATGCATTTCTTATTAAATTTGGTATACAACATCAGTTCATATTCACTTCTATGAAATCCAATTTGGGTGAGGTAGGAATCAATGTGACTGTACCAAGCTCTAGGAGCTTGCTTCAAACCATAGAGTTCCTTTTTCATCTTGTATACATTGTGCTCATTTACTTGAACTTCATATCCTTTTGGTTGTTCCAGATACACGTCCTCTTCCAAATAGCCATTCAAAAATGCCAATTCAACATACATTTCATAAACATGCCATTCTTTTTTGCAACAATGACAAAAAATGTTATGATTATGTCCATGCATGTGATAGGTGCAAAAGTTTCATTGAAGTATATGCTGGGATGTTATGTGAACCCTATTGCAACCATTCTTACCTTTTGCTTTTAGACATTCCCATCAGCATCTTACTTGGTCTTGTAAATCCATTTGACACTAATTACATCCTTATATTTTGGTACATCTACCAGCTCCCATGTTTGGTTCTTCACAATGCATTTTGTTTCTTCATCCATGGCTTGTGCCCATATTTCATCTTTGAAAGATTCCTGAAATGTTAGAGGATCATCTATTTGAGAAATTAATGCAAAAATAGAGAAATGTTTTGGTATACCAGCTTCATATATCTCACACAAATTTCTTTTCTTTATTGGATCTATCAATGTTGACCTCGTCAAACTCCTTGATGGGGTTTGTTGACCTCTTGGTGTGCTTTTCACTGTAGCTTGAGCCATGACTTGTGTCAAAGTTCCTTGTGCTAAAACATGTCATGCTGTCCCGGGAGTTGACGGTGTTGCGGCGTTTTGGCTTCATGTCATCATGCTCAATAGTCGACACAATCTTGACATTCTTCTCGACAGTTCCATCCCATTCTTCATTCTCAACAAATTGAACATCACGACTGATAATTAGTTTCCTTGTGACAAGATCATACAACTTCTATACTTTTGTGTCTTTAAAGTAACCAACAAAAATGTATTTCTATCCCTTATTGCCTAATTTCCTCCTCATCTCATTTGGAACATGAGAATATGTGACACAACCGGAATTTTTTAAATGAGAAACACTGTGATTCATACTTTTCCATGCTTCTTGAGGGACTTCGTTCTTCACACTCTTTGTCAGACACCGGTTCATAATATATACAATAATTGTGATTGCCTCAGCCCAATATTCTTTTGACAAATGCTTGGCTGCCATAATGTTGCACACCATGCCCATAATGGTTTTCTTCTTTCTCTCTGTGAAGCCATTCTGTTGAGGTGTATACCATATAGTGAATTGCCTGTGTATATCATGGGTATTGAAAAAATTTAGGAATTCAATCGAGACATATTCATCGCCTTTTCCCATCCTTAAGATTTTGATGTTGTATCCACTTTGCTTCTCCATGAGTGCCTCGAACTGTTGAAAAAACATCCAAATGCATCAAATTTATGTTTAGAAAATATACCCATGTTTTTCTTGTGAAATCATCAATAAAAGTAAGAAAATAATTTCAATCCTCCTATGGGCAGCGTTTGCATTGGGACACAAATATCACAGTGCACAATCTCAAGTGGTGTGCAGGATTTGTATGACTTTTCGATTGGAAAAGTATCTCTATGCTATTTTCCAGAAATATATCCTTCACAAACTCTCTCAGGTTTGTCGATCAATGGAAATCCTTTCACCATATTCTCCATGTGTAGTATCTTCAACCCACCAAAATTCAAATTTCCAAATCTAAAATGCCATAGCTAGGATTCATGCTGAAATTTTGATTGCAATGTTTAATTGAATTTCAAAGTTGTCCTTTTCTTCATTATCGCGGTGCTTGTCTGCTTCTTTGCTTTTTACCTTGTATGAAGCTCCCAAATTTTCCTTTCTTTTCATGTTTGGAATTATCTTCAAAGGAAACAAGTGATTGCTTATCATTGGTACTTTTTCTACCAATTGGTTGGTTATATGTAAGTCTTTGATCACACAATGATTTTCTTCCACGTAGAATCTATAACCTTTTTGTATTAGTTGTCCATTGCTCATCAAATGTGTTTCATACCTTTGACATAATAAACATCATGTATAATCTTTTGATCCCCCTGTTTGGTTAGAATTCCAATAGTACCTTTTCCCAAAATAATGACTTGGATATTATTTCCAAGTGTGACATTAGTTTGAACTGATTTATCTAGACTAGGAAACAAATTTAAATTACTTGTCATATGATTGCTACAACTTGAATCTAAATACCATATGTCACATGGAATTTCGTGGACAACATTGAATTCAATTGGGGATGCACATGCCAAGAACATTGTGCTGGTGTTGCTCAACTGGTTTTGACCTTGATTTCCTTGGTCATACTACTTCTTCCTACATTCATATGCAAAGTGTCCAAATCTCTTGCAATAATGACATTGTATTTTTTATTTATCAAACATGTGACCAATTGGCTAACTGAGGTTTTGATTTTGTCCTCTACCAGCAACATTTGCAGGACTGCAACTGCATTCTCCTCTAGAAAAAATTCTTCCTCTTGCCTCTAAAATTAGATCTTCCCCTTCCTCTTCCACAACTTATAGATGATTGTGATGCAAACACACTTTCTAATGATGTATTTGATCTACTGATTCTGTGTTCATGATTGATGAGTGAGGCTTGTAACTCATCAATGGTAAAATGAGACAAGTCACTTGTTTTCTTCCAAGGTCACGACCAAGGATTCAAATTTTGGGGGAAGAATTCTAAGAACTTTTTCAACAATCCTTCTATATTGTATATTTTCTCCATGAGATTTCTGTTGATTTGTTGGACCAATTAGTGTAAAATAATTACATCGACTCTGTATCTTTCATTGACAGAGATTCAAAATATCTTCTAAGAATATGCAATTTATAAGTCTTTACCTTTTCCAAGCCTTGATAAGTGGTTTCAAATGTATCCCATGCCTCTTTAGCGGTCTTTTCTATTGCTACTCTTGGGAGTATGCTTTCATGCATGGATTAATGTATGTACATATAGCCTTTTCATATTTTTTCCTTTGTTCCCTCAAGGCATCTTTCTCAACTTGTGTGATATTATTATATGCCACATGATCTACTAGTTTTGTATAGCCATTTTGGACTATATCCCATACGTCTTTATCTTTGAACAAAACCTTCATTGTTAAAGACCAATATTCATTCCCGAGAAAATTGGAGTTTGTAAACTTGATATTTGTGTACCAGAAGTGTAAGCCATTTTTTTAGTTTTTATTTTCCTTAGAAAATTGCTTTTCCCCTATTTAATACAAAGCTTCTTTCGTAAACGTGCTCCAATACTAGATCTGGGGGAGAGGGGGAGTAGAGCTGTGAAAATCAACATGAGTTACTATGTAGTGAGAATTTTTCTTTTCTTTTCTTTTGGAGTTGCGACAAACTACCTTTAGGAAACCACACCTTTTTCTTTGATGGGTTAACTTTGACAAGTTTACTTTGCCCGGATTTTACTGCGACAGGATTTTACAACGACATGACTTTGCTACGATGAAATTTTACTGCGGTAGACAAGTATTCACACTTGACTGTGATAAAATTCTACTCTAATAGAAAAGTATTCACACTTGACTACGACAAGCTTCACTATGACAGGACTCAAATTTCACTTTACATTGACACACCTTTTATAGACTTTTATCTTGAAAGACACCCCCTTGACTTCGAAGGGCTTTTACCGCAGCATGCTTTTAGCTGCGACCAACTCCCACTTCGATAGGACCACATTTAGCCGAACTTTATAAAAGGAGATTTCTTTGTTTATAAAATTATAATATGAAAAACACTTTTCACCACTCTGTAGCTTGGGATAAAATTCGACACAACTTTATTGTGACAAGATCACAATATCATATAACCAAAATATTAAATAAGGCATGCCGAGCACTCAGAGGTTAAAACTTCAACTTTTACATGGTGAAATATTTGTGGATTCTTTATGTATTTTACAAACGCCATAAGTAATTATGGAGAAGATGTGTGGCATAAATAAAACATTAATTCAACCATAAAACTAAAGGTTTATATATTATCGTGACTGTCACAAACCCATAAAATCCATAAATAAATATTTTTGTTTACTTTATTATATTATTATTTGTCATAACATGTAATGTTGGTCGCAACATCTTATAACTGTCATCGCATATATTTATGCATGTAAGTTTAACTTGAATTGGTTCTACGCTTGTTTGATAGGTTAAGCCCCTCATGGCGTTGACTTCAATTCACAACAACCTTATCGCAGTCTTACTAGGGTGATGTTTTTAGTTCTTTCAATTTATTTTTAATGTTTTGGGTGTTACGACCTAAGCCTAAACCCACGGATTAGTCCTATCTACCCTTAAGGTTTATCCTAGTTGTTAAACCCACCCTTCACAAGTCATGTGTGTCAAGGGTGGTGGCATGCGTAACTTGGTTAAGTGTTTAACTTATGACTAGAACCTTGTAAAGGATTCAAGCCAAATATTATGGTTTAATCTTAGCTCATGAGATTTCCTGTCATGGTATACTATTTTAGTAAAGTCGACATGCAAATAAATAAGGGGGAGGTACAAGGGGATGCCAACATAGAGTTTTTAATGATTTGTAATAATGTTTGAATCCTTAGCCCTGGAAACAAGTTGACAGTGCAACCATGCGTATTTAATGGAAAAGTTAGTTTGTATGCGTTGTTTCCTGAGAGAGACCTCAACTCTTCACTTGTCATGATCTCATGCAAGGGTTTCACATAGGGTTTTATCGTGTCTTTATGTTGTATGAAGACTCTTTTTGCTGCATTCATTCGGTCTGTAAGTTGTTCCGGTGGAAGAGAAACTCACTCATTCATGGCTGTGCTGCATAGTCTTGGCCTTGGCTCTTTACAGTCTGATAAATAAGATTTTTCTTCGGTCCATCTTTGAGTTTTATTTGAAGATTTTTATCAATCTGGTTAATGGTGAAGTGGCTTCCATTATGGCCTCGGCCTTTTCTAGTTATTTATAAAGGGAAGCCAATCCTTCTTCGAGCTTTAGCAAAGGCTTTGCAGCCTGCCTAGCTTAACCAGGTAAGACAAGAAAAATCCTCTAATGTCGATTTTGCAAGTTCGATTTTTAAAGGTTTAAAGTAACAATTACAGAGTTTAATTTGTGGTCTTCCATTGTTGAGTAGTCAGAGGAGAAACAAGGGGAAAATATAGGAGCCGATCCCTGGTGTAACACCCCGGTTTTGACCTTGTTTGCATTAAATTATATTTGATGTAAATATTGTATTTAATCATGGTGTGGAGCTAAAGGCCAAGGCTCTGCCATTGATTTAGTGGTTTATGTTTCGACAATTAAAATTGATGTCGATGGTATTTCATGCTAGCTGGGCACATTATAATTTGGACATCATGTACATATGCAATTTAATTAAAATACCCACAACCAGCTATGTCAATACAACATTAAAGAGATTGGGGCATGATTTCCTAAGGATAAGTTGGGGGGGGGATATTCAAACCTTTGAGAAAATGGGGAAAAGCCAAATGTCAAAGGGAAAACTCATCAAACTGTCAACTACCCATTTTTTCTTCTTGTGCCAATCATTTATTTATGCCAGAAGTGGTTGATTTAGTTAATGCAAGGGGATAAGAAGAGGATGGGAGTCAAATTCGAATTTGGCAGATCACCCATTTTGGAAAAACGTGTTTTGGCTTAATGGGAAAGTAAAAACCCAAAAATTCATTACTCACCCATTATGCATACACGTCCTCTCTTCCTCATGCGTTTTGGGAGCTCTTGGGCATTTTCCCTCATGTTTGTAGCAATTTACTTTGTTTTCCCCATGGCTGGGAAGTTGTTTTGTTAATGTTCGGTGGCTGGGATCTCTCCTGGATGATTTTCTGTTGTTTCCTCCTTCACACAGTTGGGGAATTTCATTTTTTGGTGTTGCACAGTCAATGGGAGAATAGATCCACGAACTGGGGGATTGAAGGGGCCGTTTTTTATCACATGAAGCCCATAGAATGTTTATGAAACGAATTGCCAATCCTGGGTCATTTTTCCCCATTCACCATTATCGAATTTGGTTTCTAGGATGTTTTTGTCCATGCCCAAAACTTGTATTTTTGTTGTGTGTGCATCCTGTGTTTTTGTATGAACTGGTTTGGAGTGGAAGAGAGAATAATTAGCTTGATAAACCTAGTCTAGAAAGGAACCATACAGAGAGATCAAGAGCGGCTGGTTATTCCTTCTTGCACACCCTGAAGAGCAATGAAAGGGAAGGCATAGCCTGAGGGATTGTGTAGTAGAAAAGGGGATGCTTCCTTGTGTTGGGTGGTGTAGGTATTAAGAAGGCCAAGCCAGATCTTGTGTAGGTGTCCATAACTCCGTGGTTGAGCTCACTATCTTAGCAATTCAACCTTTCCACCTCCCTAGCAGTCTGATAAACCCAAATGTAGTTTTGGCTTGGCTGAATTTTGATATGTCCTTGGCTATGTGTGAGCCTATTGTAGTTCCCTTATTCCTTGTGGGAATCATACCCAACCCGAGGGTGGTAGTGCTGCTGAGAGATTGATGAGCACATTGCCTATGGTTGGGTGGAACGTTGCAACGACATAGCTGGTTGTAGGAAGCTTCTTTTCAAGATAAGTATCTCTTGTGTATTTACCTCTGCAACTGTATTTGTTTTAATGAATTATGATGAACATGATAAAAGTGTTGAATGAAATGTATTTTCTTCCACTGTATATTGCATTATGCATTTGTAAATGTTTTATGTTCAATGCATTTTTATTGTTTATGTTCATGGGACTTAGATCCCCTCTTAAATGATAGCAACGATGCCGTAGTCGCGTCCTCTCGGACGGGAGGGGACGTGACAGTGTGGTATCAGAGAAATTGTTGCAGCATTGGGCCTCAATGGGCCAAGAAGAGCAGTTGACAGAAGTTAGATCACCCTCTGTGTTTAGCAGAACGAAGAAGCAGACAGGAGAAATTTTTCAAAATTTCTCTAAGTGTTGGAAATTTTCTTGTCGGCTCAGTTATCTGAGTTGAGTCGACACATGCAGGATGAGTTAGTTGATTCTAGTTGACGATGCTTGCAGTGACTGTGTCGAAGTGAAAGTATAAATTGCGTTGATGAGTAAGAAAAATTTCTGAAATTTTTCTAAGTGTTTCTAAGTTTCTATGTCGGCTCAGTTTGCCAAGTTCCGTCGATACATGTCGGCTAAATTGGCTGACTTGCATCGATGGCGTCGGCGTGAAAGGCTGAGTTGATCCGACAAAGAAGAAGAAGAAAGAAATTTTTCTAAGTGTTGAAAAATCAGAAAAAAAAATCGGTGAGTTGCTGATACATCGATTGTGTTGGATGAGTTTCATCGACACATGTCGGTGAAACTTAGAGATTTTCGCCAACGACAGAGAAAAAATAGAAAATTTTTCAATTTTTTTTCAAGTATGGACATGTCGGGCGAAATGGAGGAATTTCGTCGATGAGTGTTGGGCAGAAAGTTTATTTTTCGCCGATGAAAGAAATAAGAAGAAAAATTTCAAATTTATGAGTTTGTTTTTAAGTGTCAAAAATTCCATGTGGGCAAGAAAATCAGAATTTTTCCGACACGTCGGAAATTTTGGCAAGTTTTGCTGATCAAAAGAAACTCAGAATTTTTTCAACACGTCAAAAATTTTGGCGAGTTTTTCTGATTGGAAGAAAAATCAGAATTTTTTTTGACATGTCGAAAAGTTTGGCAAGTTTTTCCGATCGAAAGAAAACTCGGAATTTTTTCGACCCGTCAGATAGTTTGGCGAGTTTTTCCAATCAGAAGAAAAATCAGGATTTTGTCCACATGTCGGGAGCAAGGCAAAGTTTTTCCGATCGGAAGGAAATGACAAGTTTTGCTGACATGTTGGAGGGAAAATATGAGTTGAGCGAACATGTAGGAAAACTCTGGTGAGTTCGCCGATGGGAGGAAAATGGAAAATTCGCCGAAATAGAGATTTTTGACAGGTTTTTCAGAGGGATTTACAGGGGCCAGAAAGTTGAAAAATGCCAATGAAGTTATGCACCAGATTGTGCAAAAATGAAATATTTACAAAAAAAAGGGGGCAGCCCCCTTGAACCCCATCGTCCCCCTGAGATAGTTGTTGTTTGTCAAAAGAAAAGTCTATATTTGGACAAGTTGTCAATATAGTATTTTTTGAAATGAAGGTATGTGATTTATGAATTCCTATGAATGTTATGCGACTAACAATTGTGTTTATTAACACATTTTGCAGAATCATAGTCACCTTCAAAGACAACATTCCAGATAGTGCAGTTGGATAAAGATGGATTTTTTCTAAGCCATGAGAACCTACGACATATATGATGATGCACAAAATCCCCATGAGCATGAGGAAGATGTTATGGGGAAAAATGTATGAGTTGGAAATATTGAGACAGAGTCTAATGGGAGAAGATTTCAAGCTACTCCCCCAGATTTTGCAGCCACCATGAGAAGCCTAAGGGTGGAGATGCATATTTATAGGGAAGATAATGAAAGATTGGTTAACGCCTAGGAGGAGAGGAATCAGCTGAATGCAGCTATGCTGCAGAGTTTGACAGACATCCAGAGGAGGATGAGCTCTGGGCATCGTGCAGTATGTCTAGAAAGAAGTAAAAGCACTACCACAAGAAGAAAGAGATCTCCTAGTGGGTCATTTGACTCTGAAGGATCCACTGGTGGTTCAAGTTCTTCTTCCCATAGGAATAAGAAAAAGAGGTGCTTCCAAAACCATTCACGTGATGAATTCGAGAATGCTAAGCCTCCTACCTTCAATGATGAGATAAAGAATGATCAAGAGGCTGAAGCTTGGCTTCTGGGAATGAAAAAATATTTCCAAGTCCAAGACTATTCAGGAAATATGAAGGCTAGGGTAGCCATCTTCAATTTGACTGGAAGAGAATCCATATGGTGGGAGCACTTCAGGAAAGTAAATAAGATCAGTGAAAGGAAGATTGGGTGGAAACAATTCCAGAATTATTTCAAGCAGAAGTACCTTTCTGACAGGTACTACAATGACAAGATTAAAGAATTCCATGAGCTGATATTGGGACAACATACCATGGAAGAGTATGCAAACAAGTTCCTGGAACTTTTGAGGTATGTCAGATACATCTAAGATGATAAAGTTAAGATCCAACATTTTCTAAGCGGGCTACCTCCAACAGACCGAGACAAAATTGAGTTTTATGAACCTAGAACTCTGGAAGAGGCAATAAGGAAAGATAAGTATTGTTATGAACAAAGAAAAGTAAAAACTAATTACCATAAGACATGGAAGGACAAAAAGAATGAGAATTCTGACCAAAGGAAGAAAGGTTTCAAACCTTCTGATTTCATAAATCAGCAGAAGCAGCCATCGGAAGCTAAGAAGCATCCAACCAGAGTGGTGGGAGAAAAGCCCAGAGATCCACAATAGAACAAAGAACCACTCCAATGTTGGAAATGTGGAGGACCCCACATGTGCAGGAATTGTCCACTTGAGGATGGGAATGCAAAGTGAACTTACAACATTCAAGAAGCTGAAAAAGTGGGCCAAGTAGTAAGGGTTGTCCCTAGAATTTATGCAGCACTGGAGGACCGCCAGGAAGATCACCAGTCAACTGTGCTTGAAGTTGTAGGTAAGATTGCTAAGCAATCTGTTTCTATTTTAATTGACCCTGGATCTACTCACAGTTACATTACTCCTAGAGTAGTCGAGATTTGTGCTTTTGAGAAGTTAAAGCATAGCAAATCATGGTTAGTTTAGCTAACCACTGGAACTAAGAGAAATGTTAGTAAAGTGGTAGAGAAATGTCCATTGGTCATGAATGGATTGGTCACTTATGTAGACATGAATGTTCTACCACTTGGTTCTTATGACATTTCGATTGGAATGGATTGGTTAGAAGCTCACAGGGTAAAGCTTGACTGCTATAATAATACTTTTGAATGCATTGATGAAGAAGGGAACTCAAGAGTTGTAAGAGGAATTCCAAAGGTGATTTATGTTAGGCAGATTTCAACCATGCACCTGAAGAAGTTCAGCAAGAAAGGTTGTAGAGTGTATCTAGTTCATGTTTTGGAGGCAACGGAGAATGAAACTCCTAGGTTAGAGGAATTTCATGTGTTGCAGGAATTCATGGATGTTTCTCCTGATGAAATTCCAGGGATTCCTCCAAAGAGGGACATTGATTTCACAATTGAACTTGTGCCAAGAGTAGCACCAGTGTCTAAGACATCCTACAAGATGAGTACACCAGAAATGCTAGAGCTGAAGATGCAACTGCAAGAGTTGTTGGAGAAGAAGTACATCAGGCCAAGTGTTTCTCCCTGGGGAGCACTAGTCCTATTTGTGAAGAAGAAGGATGGTACACTCAGGTTGTGTATTGATTACAGACAACTGAACAAAGTCACTATGAAGAATAAATACCTGCTGCCTAGGATTGATGACCTCTTTGATCAAATGAGAGGAGAAAAGGTATTTTCCAAGATTGACTTAAGATCTGGTTACCATCAGTTGAGAATCAAAGATGAAGATATTCATAAGAAAACCTTTAGAACAAGGTATGGACATTATGAGTTTGTAGTGGTACCATTTGGTCTCACAAATGCACCAGCTACATTTATGTGCCTTATGAATAGTGTCTCTAGGAGGTATTTGGACAAGTTTGTTCTTGTTTTCCTTGATGACATTCTTATTTATTCTAAGAATGAGGAAGAGCATGAAGAACATCTAAGATTGACATTGCAATTTCTCAGGGAGCATAAGCTGTATGCAAAGTTGAGCAAGTGTGACTTCTATAAAGATATGATTTATTATTTGGGTCACATTATCGCAAATGAAGGAATATCTGTAGACCCTGAGAAGATTGAGGCCATTATGAATTGGCCTACTCCAAGAAATGTGACCGATGTAAGATCTTTTATGGGACTTGCAGGATACTACAGGAGATTCATTGAAGGATTCTCCAAGGTAGCAAATCTAGTCACTTCTTTGAAAAAGAAGGGAATAACGTTTGAATGGACACCGAGGTGTGAAGAAAGCTTCCAACAATTGAAGAATCTTCTCACAAGTGCACTTGTCTTGAAGATTGTAGACACAGAAAAATATTTTGTGGTGTGTACTGATGCATGCGGTCAAGGACTTGGAGGAGTTATTATGCAAGACAACCACATGATATGCTATGAGTTAAGAAAGTTGAAGGATCATGAGAAGAACAATGACACTCATGATTTAGAACTTGCAGCCATAGTACACACTCTCAAGATGTGGAGACATTATTTGATGGGAAGAAGATTTGAGCTAAGGATAGACCATTGTAGTATGAAGTATTTGTTTGATCAACCCACATTAAATGCTAGGCAAGCGAGATGGCTAGAGTTTTTATGTGAGTTTGATTTTGAAATCAAACACATAAAAGGAAAAGAGAATAAAGTAGCTGATGCACTCAGCAAGAAGGTGCAGGAATGCATGTGGCATCTCTTAGTATTTTCCAATCAGATTTGAGACATCAGATTGTTACTCATACTGCTGAAGATGAAATGTATGTGCAGTTCAAGGACAAGTTGCAGCAGCAAAGTCTTGAAAATAAGTACGAGGGATATAAATTGGAAGAAGATGAACTTCTTACCTATAAGAACATAATTTATATTCCAAATGTAGCATATTTGAGGAGAGTTTTTATGGATGAGATCCATCAAGCTCTATATTCTGATCACCCAGGATATCAGAAGACAATCACTATAGCTAGAAATTAGTAATTTTGTCTAGGAATGAAAAAGGACATGGCTGAATATATTTCAAGGTGCACAAAATTTCAGCAGGTGAAGGTTGGGCATCAACACCCAACATGTTTGTTGCATCCCTTGTCAGTTACAGAATGGAAATGGGAAGTTATTTCCATGGATTTTATCATAGGGTTGCTAATGACTTGGATACAACATGATTCCATCATGGTTGTGGTGGACAAGTTGACAAAGGAAACACATTTTATACTGGTTGAGTCCACACATAAGGCTGATGACATTACAAAAATATTCATGAAGGAGATTTTCAAATTGCATGGATTTCCTAAGGCAATAGTCTCTAACATAGATGCAAAGTTCACTTCCAATTTTTGGAAGGGGTTGTTTGCAGATTTGGGTACAAAGATGAAATTCATCATTGCCTACCGTCCTAATAATTATGGGTAGACATAGAGAGTGAATCAATTACTTGAAGACATGCTTCACATGTATGTGATGGAAAAACCAACCAAGTGGGAAGTGTTTTTACACTTGGTAGAATTTGCATATAACAATGGACAACAAGCATCATTAGGAATGAGTCCATATGAGGATTTATATGGAAGAAGGTGTAGGACACCAGTGACATGGAATAATCCAGTGAACATGATTGTGCTTGGGCCATAATTGCTCAAGGAGATGGAGCAAGAGGTTGCAAAGATCAGGAAGAAGTAGCCTAGGACAGAAAGAAAATCTATTCTGATAAGCATAGAGTGCACAGAGAATTCAATGTTGGGGATCATGTTTACCTCAGAGTGAGGGCAAAGAAGAGTTCCTTGAAGCTTGGAAGTTGTGCCAAGCTATCACCTAGATACCGTGGGCCATTTGAAGTGCTTGAAAGAATAGGGTCAGTTGCATATAGACTTGCATTGCCTTCTAGAACTAGAGATCATAATGTTTTTCATGTTTCTTTGCTTAAGAAATATGTACATGGACCTAACCATGTGATAAATTGGGATGTAATTTAGGTGGAACGTGAGTGAGAGTTCCAAATTGAGCCAATGCGCATCCTTAATAGGAAGGTCACAATGCTCTGGAATCGAGCCATATGATAGGTAAAGGTGTAATGGGAGCACTACGGTCCTGAAGAGGATACATGGGAGCTGGAGGATGCCATGCGATTGGCACACCCATTTTGTTTCAATTCTGTGGAGCAGTGAGGGCGGTGCCAGTGTAGCATTTTTGTTCAATTTTGTAAAGAAATGAGGACAACACATTTGTAAGGGGGAGGGGTATGTAACACCTCAGTTTTGACCCCATTTGCATTAAATTATATATGATGTAAATATTGTATTTAATCATGGTGTGGAGCTAAAGGCCAAGGCCCTGCCATCAATTTAGTGGTATATGTTTTGGTAATTAAAATCGATGCTAATGGTATTTCATGCTAGCCGAGAACATTATAATTTGGACATCATGTACACATGTAATTTAATTAAAATACCCGCAACCATCTATGTCAATGCAACATTAAAGAGATGGGGGCATGATTTCCTAAGTATAAGTGGGGGGGGGGGGGATATTTAAACCTTTGAGACAATGGGAAAAGCCAAATGTCAAAGGGAAAACCCATCAAACTGTCAACTACCCATTCTATCTTCTTGTGCAATCATTTATTTCTGAGAGAAGTGGTTAAGTTGGTTAATGCATGGGGATGGGAAGAGGATGGGAGTCAAATTCGAATTGGGAAGAGCACCCATTTTGGAAAAACGTGTTTTGGCTTAATGGGAAATTAAGAACCCAAAAATTCATTACTCACCCATTATGCATACACGTCTTCTCTTACTCATGCGTTTTGGGAGCTCTTGGGCATTTTTCCTCATGTTTGCAGCAGTTTCCTTTGTTTTCCTCGGGGATGGGAAGTTGTTTTGCTAATGTTCGGTGGTTGGGATCTCTCTTGGATGATTTTTTGTTGTTTCATCCTTCACATAGCTGGGGAATTTCATTTTTTTGTGTTGCATAGTCAATGGGAGAATAGATCCACAAATTGGGGGATTGAAGGGGCCATTTTTGCCCATGTGAAGCCCGCCCATAGAAAGTTTTGAAACAAATTGCTCATCCTGGGCCATTTTTCCCCATTAACCATTATCGAATTTGGTTTCCAGGACATTTTTGTCCATGCCCAAAACTTGTATTTTTGCTGTGTGTGCGTCCTATGTTTTGGTCTGAATTGGTTTGAAGTGGAAGAGGGAATAATTAGCTTGATAAACCTAGTGTAGAAAGGAACCACACAGAGAGATCAATAGGGGCTGGTTATTCCTTCTTGCACACCTTGAATACCACTGAAAGGGAAGGCATATCCTGAGGGACTATGTAGCAGCGAAGGGGATGCTTCCTTGTGTTGGGTGGTGTAGCTATTGAGAAGGCCAAGCCAAATATTGTGTAGGTGTCCATAGCTCTCTGGTTGAGCTCACTATATTAGAAATTCAACCTTTACACCTCCCTAGCAGCCTGATAAACCCAAATGTAGTTTTGGCTTGGATGAATTTTGATATGTCCTTTGCTATGTGTGAGCTTGTTGTAGTTCCCCTATTCCTTGTGGGAATCATGCCCAACTCGGGGGTGGCAGTGTTGTTGAGAGATTGATGAGAACACTAGCCTATGGTTGGGTCGAACGTTGCAGCGACATAGCTAGTTGTGGGAAGCTTCTTTTCAAGATAAGTATCTCTTTTGTATTTACCTCTGCAACTGTATTTGTTTTAATGAATTATGATGAACATGATAAAAGTGTTGATTGAAATGCATTTATTTCTGCTATAGATTGCATTATGCATCTGTAAATGTTTTATGTTCAATGCATTTTTATTGTTTATGCTCATGGGACCTAGATCCCCACTTAAATGATAGCAGTTGTTCCTTAGTCGTGTCCTCTTGAACGGGAGGGGACATGACACCTGGCCCTCTTTGTGTTCATCATAGGTGAGTTCCATCCTCAATCTATAAGTCTTAAAATTTGTTCAATTCATTTATATGAAAGTGGTGTTTATATCTATGAAATCTTAATGTGCAGATTGCTAATGAAGCTTTGGGCGAACCTATATTCATTCTCAAAACCCTACTTCATTTGGAAAGATAAGTGTTTACACACCATTTTTTTCCTTATTCATTAAACTTGTTACAGTTTACATTGCATAGTTTTTTTTGTTTTCAACAAATATATAAATGTGGAAAATTGCAGGTATCCAAGCCTGGCCTGGCGAGAGAGGTGACAGCGTCACCTCCTAATAGGCCTCCTTCTTTTATGTACATAGGTGAGGGTTTTCATCTAATGTTATTTGAATTAGAAGAATACATTCATGACCATGCTAGCAAAAATACTAACGCTTCTCAGTTGCTTTATGCATGTATCTACTGTCATGGTTAATGGCTTGGACTACACAACTTGGATTCGTCAACAATCAATATGGTAAGACTCTTTTAGATTCGGGTTTGCAATGGTTTCCCATTGGTTCACAGTTTGAAAATTGGATAAGATTTCACAACTGCTGCGAAGATAATTTTTAATTTTATTTTTTAAAACTCTTATGGGTCCGTACTAGATTATAATATGGCTTCACAACCTCTCATGCTTCAATGTGTTTGATTTTCCATCCTATTCGGATCTACATTTCATTTTTTTTCTATATTGTGGATGCCAATAGATTGTCTTACGTGCCACACAAATGTTGATAGTTGGATAACTATGTTGGTTGGGATTATTATTTTGAATCTTGGAGGTCAATAAAGATTGTTACTCCTTTTTAGATGGCATGATTCAATTGTGAACTGAATTCTTTTGAAAGAGAGATCTATCCTTGGGTATGGATACCCGTGAATAGAGACTATGCATTCGTATTAAGTTTATTTGATTGATAATATATTTAAACTACAATTTAACTATATCTGATTGTTGTTGAGTTTGTTATGCAGATCTGTGAGATGGACATGTATTGATTTACTTATAAAATATTATGTGGGAATAATTAGATTTGGTCCCAAACGGGTATGAATACCCAATTAACAAAGGTCGTATATTTGATTAATGTTGATTTAATATAGATATGGAGATTCATGATCTAGTCTAGTAATAAATGAAGAATCCTTTTGGCTCTACTATGTATATCTATGAATATTTTATTCGTCTGTCTGCAATCCTTTTGTTTAGTAATTATATTCTTTTACTTCTCATTGGGGTTATTCGATTTGTGGGTTTTCCTTGTGATTACTTCTTTAAATTTGTTATTAACTATGATAATGATATTTGGACGTAACTCGTAGGTACTCTCAAAACAAAGTTTTAATTGGAAGAATTTATAAATTAATAAAAATATGGAACATAGATAAACTCCAAGTGGATATCCTCAGCTCCTAGGGGTAAACGATTAGTTTAAAATGACTTAGATCTATATACATTTAAAATATATTAAAAGAAAATATGTAGAAAAGTATTAATAAGATCTGTGGTCCTGGGCATTGCTCTGGTTGACTGAGTACTAGGTTGGTTGAATGTGATATTCACATCCCAATATTTTAGTTGTACTAACATTAGATCCATTCTAATATGGGTATGGAAACCGAAACAAAGATTGTTTGAAATATGTATATAATATTTACATAATGACTTTCAAACAAAGATAATAAGATCTGAAATACTTTTAAACTCCGTAAATAAAGAACAGTTTATATGAAAACATAACATGGAAATAGGAAAAAGGTTAGGAACATATGCATATTATAATTACCTATTAAAAATGTATTTATGATTCACATCTATACTCATTCTATAATTTATCAATACTAAACAGATAATAAATTGAGTATGGAACCTAACATCTTTATCAGGAAAACAGAACTAAAGTTGTCATTCCTCCCAACCAACTCCTAGAGCATCCAAGTATTACTTGCTCCAGAACCCTTGATCTTATTTGCTGAACCACAAGGACAAAATCTGATCAATGTGCCATCTCTTTGCATCAATAGATAAATTCCTTGTCCATCGCCAACCTCCTTCTTGCTTGATGGACATGCATTTTTATAGTCTTTTTCCTAGGACTTGCTCATTTATGGGCCTCCTGCTCTTTAGAACTCCAAAATGAATCTTGACCTAATTTTGGGGAAGATGCCTCCTGTATCACTTGATTTCTCACTCAATAGTTTTCTCCACTTGTCTTTTCCCCTTGTAGGTTAGCAAACAGTCTTTCAACAACTACTTCAGTTCTGATTTTTCTTAGTGTTTTAATTATTAAATAAAAATAATCCATTACATTTATTTTGACTTTCTTGTCAAAATATTAAAAAAATAATAATTATTCCAAGTAATAATAAGTTACAATTATTTGGTGTATTTCATACACCTCCCCTTAAAGGATAAGATCATCCTTGGTGTTATTATTTTTCTGTCTTCATTCTTCCATTATTCCATCTTGAAATAGAATTAGATATGCCTCCCGCATATTACTCTACAATTCTCAAGTGGATTCGTTTGGACTAAGGTTCTTCCATTGCATCTTAACTTGTCCAATGGTACGGTTTCGGAGTAAAGGTTCCTGTCGAGAATACACTTTGGTTCCACTTGAAACTCTGGTTTGGGTTCCACCTGTATAACATTCCAATCAATCACATGAGAAACATCATGAACGCATTTCTTCAGAATGGAAACATGAAAAACATTATCTACTTACATTGTAGGTGGTAAAGCTAACTGATATGCTACCAGTTCAACTTTTGACAAAATTTCAAATGGCCCACAATACCTGGGTGCCAACTTTGAGTATATTCCCTATCTTAGAGAGATTTTCTTGGGTTTTTCCTTTATGTACACATGTTATCCTACCTAGAACTCTCAAGGAGTTATTTTCAAGTTTGCATAGCTCTTTTGCTTGTCTTGGGAAACCTTCAAATTTTGTTGCACTTGTTTCACTGTTAATTCCATATCTTTCAACAATTAAGGACCTAACATTAATTTGTCGATGGAACTGCTCCAAGAAATTGGATTGTTACACTTTCATCCATAGAGAATTTCAAATGGATTCATTCCATCTGAAACTTGGAAATCATTGTTATATGCAAATTATACCAAGTGCAAGTAATCTTCCAACTTATCAGGTTTATCCATTATGTACATTCTAAGCATGTCTTCTAGAATCCAATTTAATCTTTTAGTTTGAGGATGATATGCAGTGCTGAAACTTAATTGTGTGCCTAGTCCTTTAAACAAGGCTTTCCAAAAAATTATTGCAAATTTTACATCTCTGTCTGAGATTACTACTTTAGGTACGTCGTGCAATATGAAAAATTATTTCATAAATATACCAACAATGTTAAAAGGCTTATAAGTATATTTTACCATAATAAAGTTGGAAACTTTACTTAATTTATCCACTACGACCATGATTGAGTCATGTTGTTTAACATTCTTAGGTAAACCTGTTATGAAATCCAAGATGATCACTTCCCATTTCCATTATGGAATGGGTAATGGCTGCAATAATCCTGTTGGATGTTGGTGTTCAACATTTACCTGTTGACATTCAATGTAGCATGCTAAATATTTTGCTACTTGTTTTTTCATATTAGTCCAGAAGAAATCTTTTCTTGTCATAGTAATCATTTTATGATATCCAGGGTGTCCTGAATAAGGTCATTTATGTAATTCATCCATAAAAGTTAATTTAATATCTAATGAATTAGGTTTATATAATCTACCTTTATTTAGTAATAACCCTCTTTTGTTTAGACTAAGATCTATTTTTATTTGATTCCTTTTGTTTTCACTACAACAAATTTGATGTTTAGGGGCGGTTGTCTTCTTCCTCCAAAACTCACTTTTGGGGGTGGTTTTGTCTTTGGAGGCGGTCTTTACAAAACCTCCCCTAGTAGCATCGATGCTAAAAGTTTTGAATTTTAGGGGCGGTTTTGGAAGAGATAAAAACCGTCCCTAAAAGTGACTTTTGGGGGAGGCTCTAACCCTCCCCAAAAGTGATTTTTGAGGGCAGTTCTAACCCCCCCCAAAGTGACTTTTAAGGGTGGTTCTAAACTCGCCCAAAAAAGTGACTTTTAAGGGTGGTTCAACCCCCCCCCCCATAAAAGTATTTATTACAAAAATTCAGGAGTGTTTATAAACCCCACTCGTAGGTACCTATGGAGGCGGGTTGAATCCCCCCTAAAATTATTTACAAACCTTTGGGGGAGGTTATAAACCTGCCTCATAGGTACCTATGGGGTGGTTCAAAAACCGCCTTAAAAGTATTATTACAAAACTTTGGGGGTGGTTATAAACCCCCCTCGTAAGTACCTACAGAGGCGGTTCAACCCCCCCTAAAAATCTTTACAAACCTTTGGGGGAGGTTATAAACCCCCCTCGTAAGTACCTACAGAGGCGGTTCAACCCCCCCTAAAAATCTTTACAAACCTTTGGGGGAGGTTATAAACCCCCCTCATAGGACCTACGGAGGTTGTTCGAACCCCCCCCTAAAACTATTTACAAACATTTGGGGGTGGTTATAAACCCCCCTCGTTGGTACCTACGGAGGCAGTTAGAAACCCCCCTAAAAGTCTTTAAAAACCTTTGCGGGCGGTTATGAACCCCCCTCATATAAACTTACAAGGGGGGTTTTGAACCCCCCTCATTGTAACATACAAGGGAAGTTTTGAACCCCCCTCGTACTGACATATGAAGTCATTTTATAACCCCCCTCATAGCCATAATAAATAATAATAAAATATATTTTATTTAAAATATCAATATTGCAATATCATTAGGGCATGAAGGAATCGAACCTTCAACCTTGTGCTTGTAAAGTAGGCACTCTTCCATTGAGCTAGAACCCTTTAAGAAATGGGGGAAGGAGCAATATTAACACCCAATAGATCAATGGTAGTGGAGGAAACCATGAATGGAGAGTGTTAGTGGTAGGAAAAATGTATAGTTTTACTAAAATAACATGATAGCCAAAGTTTTGTTCACTAGATTGAAGGACCTACATGCGTTGTTGCTAGAAGACATGCTACAGTTAAGAGAGTCATGCATAGAATCTTTGGAAAAATCTAATGCTGAGTTTGATGCATAGACTCTTCGGAAAAATCCAATGCTTAGTAGCTGCTCACATGGATATAGGAAGGGTAGAGATATAACAAATATTTTAGTCAAATATTACCTAGGTAACGTTGAGTGAATTTTGGGATAGTTTCTAGAGCATTGCATCCTGAAGGTATAGGGTTGGTTACTTGTTATTCAACCAACAAAAATACCCATTCGTATTGTGTATATCTATATTTATAATACAATGAAAACCAACAAAAAATGTGAAATAACAAGTATTTCAAACCATCTATTTCAATAACTATAAAAGTGAACACCAACAGAGTCAAATACAAATTTGATTTCAATATTCAATGGTTTTGTAATTTGAGTCATCAAAGCTTAGGTGTCCAATGTACACAGTCAAGTACAAATTTCATTTCAATGTTTAGTGATTTCATATTCTGAGCTGGCAAAGCACCTGGCTCAAACATAGCTCCATGCTTATTAATTACTTGCTATAGAATGATACTCACCAGTTTGGAATATGCTTATAGGTTCAATGCACTTGAAGATCTAGCCCCACACTTAACCAATTTGGACTGAATGTCAACATGAGTTTCTAAGTGTTGTAGGCACTATGATTTTTGTGTTTGGGTTTGTTTGAGGCTTGACAACATGTTTATACCCTCTCAAGAGGACCATTATAAAAAGAGAACATGATAGACATATCCATAAACATGAATATAATTCAAATCTAATAAACATTGAATGTTCACACCAGATTTCAAGAATAAGGTTACTGTTGTAGATTTAAGTCATTAATATACCACATAGAAGTACCTCTTTTTTAGGCAAGGAAGGATTTGTACAAGGATGGAAATGACTGATATATGCAATATAGTCACTTAGAAATGTCTCACCAACATTCAATAATTGGAATCCTATAGCATACAAGGATTACTCTTCTCCTGGGATGTCTTCACCACTATCAATGAGAGTCGATTCCCCTTTTCAAACAACATATGGAGTGCACAAAAAAATGGTATTTTGATTCCTTTTTGCAACTGCATCCTCCTTCCTAAGTGATTATCTTTCATAAAGATTCCCTCAATATTATTTTGCAGTAGTGAATAAACCAGGCAAAGTCTCCACGATGTTTTCCAACAATGATAAAATACTCTTTTACAACTCAACTTTGGGTGTGTTGCAGATGGTGTCCCTTTTCCACTAATTTTCCTTCCAATGGTATTCGTAACAATGGTAAATCAACCACAAACACCCATGATTCTTGGCCAAATGTGATGAACTATTCCTTTACTAACTCAGCCTTGGATGTATTTACAAATGAGTTCTTCCTTCAACTGGTGCGCCTTACTGCCCTACTGCAGAGACAGAGAATGGTAAACAAGTGCACCCTCAACAGAGACAGAACGAGATCCTAGTGCACCCTTCAATTAAGATCCTAGTGCACCCTTCATTTATCTATTAAAGTTCATCATACAAATCACCTCAAAAGTAAATATATTGCATAGAGGAAATTATTCTCCCAAAGTGCATCAAATAATAAAATACTCTGCAACTGAGAAGAGCAATGTGTTGTACCTATTTCTGCTCCAAAAGTGTATTTCTATTTAGAAGCTCCTAGATATCAAATTCCTTTTGAAACTCATTAGGAGTTTTCTCCACATAATACCTCAACTCAATACACTACCAAAGGATTTACTGGTAGTGTTGGATCATTCACCACCTTTGGTAGTGTTGGATCATTCACCACATATTTTTGTCTCCCAGTAAATCCTAGCGATTTCAAGTCCCAATAAAACTACCATACTCATCATTCCTTTCAGTGATACAACCCAACCATCCACACCTGGTCCCAAGTTTGTCTTAAAATGTGAAAAATATTTGACAGTACTTCTAGAGAAGACTAAGGATACATTTACCCCTAATCCAAAAACATGATAAAATTGTTTAGCTTCATCAACAGTTGTAATCTGTCATGGCAATGAAAAATATTATTAGGTCTATTTTGGAAAAAATCAACTAACAAAAAAATACATCCATGGTAAACCTTGTGATGCAATTTTTTCTTCTTCTTTTTAACTATAAGCATTTTGTTCGGTATCATCAGTTGTAGGTCTTTACTAGCTAGAATAATGATTTTTTTTTCTTTTTTTTTGCAATATTTCTAATTTTTAAGGCATATAGTGGCCAAACACTTGGTTGTTATACTCAGAGATTCTAGGAATTTTCATTTCCTTTTACATTGTTGTCCTATGGTAAAACATTTTTTTTCATTTGTTGTCTTTGTAAATAAATTGCTATGAAATTAGGAATATATAGGCTTCTCATATCCAACCATCAATGTCAAATGCGGGTTCCTTTATGTTTCACAACTCCTCCATGATTACTTGAATTTTTATTTAATGGAAGGAAACTGACTGGACCAACTTCAGTATTTGTTCATCTAAAAGAGCTCATCATTTGTGTGGCCATCATCTACTCGAGCTCATCATCACGAGTTCGTTTTTGTTCAATTTTATTGCCTACCAAATCTTTTGAATGTTCTTCGGTATCATCTCGATTTCTACTCCTGTCTCTGCTTCCATCCCTATCTCTGCCTAATTCATTATCCTTATCCTAATTACATCCTAATTGATGATTACATCCTTATCCTTAGACCTTTCCTGTTCCATATCCAAGTCAACTTTTGGGTGCCTGTGTTACAACTGATTTTACCACAAATGGTGAATCACACTTTTATGGCCTTCCCTGTCCCTTTGCAGACTCCTTAGACCCCATGGACCATTTTTGTACCTTTGATGTTTCCAAGATCATCCCTAAAAACATGCAATAATTGCCATACACGACTTTTAATCCCTTTCTCATGTATATACGCGGGTTTGCCCTTAAAACCGCGTACATCGGGAGGTGTGCAAAATGCCAAATGATTTTGGAGTTTTCCTTGATGTGGATCCAAATCACTTGTCTCTTCATGCCTTGAGATTGTTCAGATTCAACCTTCCATTACCCCATTGAAGAGCTATATAAGGAACCCTTTGGATACATTGAAGGGAGAGGAATTGAAGAGCAAGAAAACTATAGTCCATTGTTGTCGAAGCTTGTACTTGAGTCTGCATCCCTTTTTCCCTTGGAGCACTTTGTGTTCTTCCCAAGCTTGCCTTTTTCTTGTGAGCTTGCTATCGAGAGATGGAGGATTGAAGTGGTGGAGGCCCAAGTGGGGGACTCAGTTTCTCCGATTCACAGATGTGCCGACAGAGGTTGTCACTAGTGTAATCTCTGTTTTATATTAATAGAAATATTTTTTCCTGTCCAATAATGTGTATTTAAATGAGTATTTGATCCATGGATGCTTTTAAATGCTTATATGTTATTGATTATATATGCTAGAGTAGGTATAACACAATTATATATAGCATGCTTGTCTTGTTTTCTGAGTGTTGAGATAGCAATTTATCAATACAAGCTGGAGTTGGAAAGCTCAACGGGGATCTACATCAATCGTCTAGAATAAGGTACAAATTGGGATCCTTTAGTGTTAGATATTTGGTTTCTCTTGCATATAGGAAATGATTGATTTCTGGAGTCAAGCTGTTTGTTGTGGTACCCCAAGCCATTGGAATTTCTCTCCATAACATAATTGGTGACTCCGCTGGGGACGTTCTTTGTTTTTCTTTGGGGTTTGGGGGCACAATGTGCTTGATAATCTTGACTTGCTCTTTGTTTCTCCTTGTTTATGTGTTGCATTTTATAGTATGTTCATCCATTGACACTCCCCTTTATTGGTTTGACCCTTGAACCACTGTCTTCTCTGTATACGCAGGTTTTTGGCCAAAAGTCGTGTACATATGCGGATTTTTGGCCAAAAGTCGCGCATACACGCAGGTTTTTGGCCAAAATCCGCGTGTACATGCAGCGTTTTGGCTAAAAGTCACGTATATATGCAGATGTTCTTTAAACAGTCATGTACATCCTCCCTTTTGGTGAGTTTGATGTTGTGGGAAGTTCTTGGGTGGGTTGTGAGTGTGGTTGGGTCTTCCTTGGGTCTGATGTTGTCTGTTGGATGTTTCTTTTGTGACCATAGACCACTTTTTCATTGATTTTTCTTTGAAAGTAGTTTTAGTCATTTATCCTTTTTGTTTTTCCATTAGTGCGTTACTCTTTTTTGTCTCGGTGTCTTTCCGGGCTTGTGTTTTATACTTGCTGCAAAGACTGAGAGTTTTAGATGTCTTTTATTGCATTTTTCATTCTTTTATATTGAAAAATACAAGGTAGTTGCGTTTTTTGCATATGGATTTGAGGAGGTACTTGCATTGGATTGCTTAGATGAGAGTTTTATTTAGGTTTTCATATATGAAGGATTGCATTGGAATTAAAAAATGAATATATATTTATGCATCTCATGTAGTGGCATACCCTATTTTTCATTTGTCAAATATTGCACTTAGCATTGTTTGTTATGGTGTGCATATTTACTTCACTGCTGAGTCATAACTTCATTAGTTGCACTTCCGTTTCCCTTTGAGTAATTACATCCAATTAAAATCAACGCATAATAAAATGAATTACACTCTTTTCTTTTATAGGGTGCATCAACAAGATTAGAATTCAGGGTCTTGGAATAGTTCATTGTGAGTAAATTCTCCAAGATCACTAAACAACAACAAGTAGGTGTCTGTCCGGGTGAGATAGTGAAATCCTTGGTATAATTAGTGTTCTCAGGATGCTCCTCTTACACAGGAGTTAAGCACGAGGCAGTGTGAGTAGTTATTGATTGGGATGACCCCTGATCATAACTGAGTAGCACCGAAGATATTTCCAAGATTGTATTCGTATCTGGGGGCTCTTTCGAGAGTTTCGGGCTTTGCTACCTTGCCCATACGGTAGATCCCACCTATGACTGTCTGCCTGAGCATTGGTTATATTGGGGTGACCTTAGTTGCCTTACCTAGGTATCACAGGGGGTACTTGCAGAGGTTGTTCTATGAGTGTCCTGGCTAGGTAGAGGTCGGACAACACAGTCGCTTTATGCGTTGAAGATGAGGGCCACTATAATTGGTTACATACCTCCGCTTGTAGTGTATGGGATTTTTGAGCCTCTCCTAGGTGAGACATACCTACTGCATTCGGGAGCTCACATATCCTCCCCTTGGTTTGCTTGTATTTTGGCTGTAGATTTTCTTAGGAGTGTGCTCTTGATGCGCTAGTTGGCCTTTGGGATCGTGGTTACCTAAGTATATTTATGCTCTCTTGAGTTCGGGTCCTTTTATTTTCGACATGCCTGGTATCCTATCACCCGTCCTTGGTCCTAGTAAAGACCCTGGTGTCAGACTTGGGGGCATCACAACCCCTTACTGTGCTCATAGATTTGGGAATGGTCATATTCCATCCTCTACTCCATTTGTGGAAGATTTTTATTCCCTTCACTCGGTCTTTACACCAATGGTCACCCTCACGGGGGTGGTAGTTGATGCGTGAACGTTGGGTCTACACCTTACTTTCCTTTTTATGTCCCATCGTTCACCACATTGTTTCCTTTGGGTGCATTTGTCATAATCATGCCTCCCTATATCCTATAGTTTGGATTCTTTATTGACTATTTTGGGGTATTTTGGACTAATATGGTTGTCATGTAGGGTCCAGTTTTTGTACACTCTCTCCGAGGTTTCAACCCGTTCGTTCCTATCACAGGTATTATGTATGAACTGGCATATATGTTAGGATTTCACATGCGCTTGCACTTATGCATTTCCTTATGACCATTCCATCCTAACCTTAGGTATGAACCCATTCCATTGTATCACAAAACCTTCATGCTATTGTTAGAAGTGGTACTATGTGAATGGTAGAGCTTTCCTATACACGGGTGTCCTAGTTAGCTCCCCGTTGCATTTGGTACCCATGCTATGATTCCTCTCTTAGGTCCGAGAGTCCTTTGTATAATACCGCCATGAATTTGAACAAGAGCTTCATACTCCTCTTGACCTTTATGTTGGCCTTTTTCCCCGGGACTACCTTATATATGTCAAGTTGTAATTGCATTATCATGAGTTTTTCCTGCCTTGTTGAGCCTTATGCTGGCTTCCCTGACTTTGAGTATCAGCCATATAGTCCGAGCTTGTCTCATGTCTAGCCATGCAGAGCCATTTTATATATCCTTTGTAGCTTGATTCCCTATTTTTACCAGGAGGGGACTTTCCCCCAAGTGTCTCTATCCTACACATGTGTCCTTGCATTCAGCATAGGTATGTTCTGCTGCTTGGAACTAGTTTGTTTTCCCATTTGACAATCGTCTCCTCCTAGTCTATAACTTTAAAGTTATTTTATTCTTTTTCAAGCTTTTCAAATATTTGAAAAAGTCCAAAAAAAAAAATTAAAAAACCAAAAAGATGGATAAGAAAAGATGTTATCTTTGGCAGCAGTCGAGTCATGTCATTTTCGAACAGAGCACTATATATCACATCTGTTGGTTGGGTTAATAGTTTGACTTTAAGAGATATACTCGTTTCTCTGAGTTTATCTCTACCGATTGGTTAAGCTTCCAGTATCTATGGAGCCTTTGTCGATGCCTCATGTGTCACGGAGATGTCCCAGTTTTGTATATCAAGTCTGTTCTACCTACATTTAGTCACCATTCACCTTGATGCTCTTGTTCAAAGGAAGTTGAAACCTGAGTCGGCCATTCCTCAATTATCTTGACTTTGCATGTCGGCCATTCCCGGTACAGTTACTGGTTCGTGCACCTTATGATCGAGTCCTTCCACATTATACAAATTTGCTGAGTACCTCGTGTTGGATGATGGGGGATGCCTTAATGCCCTCCTTCTAGCAGATTTCATCCCATCGACTTCAGATCATTTATTCTGGGATAGGAATCTAGAGTCTTTTTTGAGTGCCTTGAGACTTGCAGTCATTAGTGGCAGGTTCTCTCGCCATCGACAGTTTTTTGGGAATACATCAATGTCCCTTGATCGATGGATTCTCTCAAGTGTTCGACCTCAACACATTTATTCACACTTGTTAGTTTGCACTCTAGTACGTTGATTCCCATTATCATTATCGGTGGGTGATATCGCGTCTGTTAATGGTATATATCAATGACTGGTAATTAGACGATGGACTACTATGTTTGACCTCGACACCTCTATTCACATAGTAGGACATGTACTTGTAATGGTTTATGTAGAAGACCTTCCAGATTGGTGGCATCTCATATATGCTACCTCCTTGATCGTGCTAGTGTTCATGAGATTTCATCTCTCGTGACTTGATTCCAGTATATGTCAGATATTTCCAGCCATTATGGAGATCTTGATCCACTATATATCTTCAGCCTTCATGGAGATCATGATCCTTTGTACATCTTCATCATGGATATTCTGAGCTATTTATATTGTATGTGGCGATGACCACACATGTCATATTTTGTATCATGCCTATTCATGGCCATTGTACTCTTATGTATCCGGGATTGCTACATCTACTTGCAGTTATGTGCAGAGTTTGATCATTGTATTGTACTGATTGGATGGCTAGTTCTTCCACTGGGTTCTTCATCACTCCACTTCTGGGATGGACTTATAATGTGTTTCGGCCATCGTACGACCCCTCTGACTTCACACATTAGGGGGCATCTATTACAGCTGATTTTACCACACATGGTGAATCACACTTTTATGGCCTTCCCTGTCCCTCTGCAGACTCCTTAGACCCCATGGACCATTTTTGTACCTTTTATGTTTCCAAGATCATCCCTAAAAACATGTAATAATTTCCATATGCGACTTTTAATCCCTTTCTCGCGTATATATGTGGGTTTGACCTTTAAAACCGCGTACATCGGGATGTGTGCAAAAGGCCAAATGATTTTGGAGTTTTCCTTGATGTGGATCCGAATCATTTGTCTCTTGGCCTTTCATATGCCTTGAGATCGTTCAGATTCGACCTTCCATTACCCCATTGAAGAGCTATATCAGGAACCCTTTGGATACATTGAAGGGAGAGGAATTGAAGAGCAAGAAAACTATAGTCCATTGTTGCTGGAGCTTATACTTGAGTCTACATCCCTTTGTCCCTTGGAGCACTTTGTGTTCTTCCCAAGCTTTCCTTTTGCTTGTGAGCTTGCTATCGAGAGATGGAGGATTGAAGTGGTGGAGGCCCAAGTGGGAGACTCAATTTCTCCGATTCGCAGACATGCCGACAGAGGTTGTCACTAGTGTAATCTATGTTTTATATTAATAGAAATATCTTTTCCTATCCAATAATATGTATTTAAATGAGTATTTGATCCATGGATGCTTTTAAATGATTATATGTTATTGATTATATATGCTAGAGTTGGTCTAACACAATTATATATAGCATGATTGTCTTGTTTGCTGAGTGTTGAGATAGCAATTTATCAATACAAGCTGGAGTTGGAAAGCTCAACGAGGATCTACATAAACCGTCTGGAATAAGGTACGAATTGGGATTCTTTAGTGTTAGATATTTGGTTTCTCTTGCATATAGGAAATGATTGATTTTTGGAGTCAAGTTGTCTGTTGTGGTACCCCAAGCCATAGGAATTTCTCTCCGTAATAGCCTGCTTCCAACTTTAGGCCTCTCCATATATATTTATCTATCCATATTTTTATGATGATCCTTGCTTCCACTATCTTTATCCTTACCTTTTTCCATCTCTTTCCTTTCCTTCGATTCCTCGTCAACCCCCTTTTCTCTATAGGATCTTTCTGTAGTCCACCTATCATTCCTGTTCAACTTATCATTGTCACCATCTCACTTTGAGTATTCATATCGTATGTCACTTCTAGAGTCGTGTCCTGAATAAGGATACCTCTGGTACTCTCTATCGTCAGTTCCACCATGCCTACAATTATAGCTGTAGTCATTTGATCTACTATGGTTATCATGACTACGAATATAAGGAAGTCTCTCATTTGTCTCGCTTGCATCAAGCCCTACCATGAGCACGATCATAATCCCTGAATGAATCCCTTCTCCCATCATTCCTTTTGGCCCTCTTTAAACTATCGGCAGGTTTTGCACCTCCACCCTGAGAAGCATTTGAACTCATACTTCTATCACGTTTAGGGCCATCTGTTGAAAAAACCAATGATCACAACTACACAGCATTGAAAACCAAGATGGAAAAAGAAAAAAATGAAAGCGGTCCGAAACATGGAAAGTGGTAACAAACAAATTGACAATAACACTGATTAAAAACTTAACTGCATTGTAGAAACATATCAGAAGCAACATGTTTGTGAAGCCAATTTTCCTCTACTAGATTCAGACTCTCACAGATAAATTCCAGATGATAACCATATTTGCTCTGATGTATATTCATTTGCAAATATATCAAGTTGAAATTACTTGTGTATCGCCATCTAGGATAATAGATACCTTACCCTCTATTATACACAGAAGGGAAAGGCAATTCCTCCAACAAATTTTCCTATCGTAACATAGTGGATGTGGCAATTCCTTCAACAAATTTTCATGTTCAGAGGAATCTAACATAGTGGATGTAGGGATCAAGTTTAGTCTAAGATATTGAATTAATTGCTTTATGTAGACATGATCTATTTATCATTTGGTATCAACTTCAAGTTTTTCAATTCTTTCAGAAACCAAGTTTCTTTAAAAATAAAGGAATAATAAGAAAGAAAGAAAAAATAGATATGCAAAAATTTATCAATAGAAATAACATTGAAAAAAGAAGATTCAAGAAAAGACAAAGATATTTCATAATCCTACTTGGGTTAGGACAAAAAAAACTAAAAAAACCAACCTAACAATTTGTTTCCCCTATAGTAGTTAACCTATAATTAGCTCACTTGGGAATATATAAGAACTGACAAGAAAACCATTACATAAAGTACTTGTGCAAACTGTGGACGAACTGTATTCTTATTTGATATCAAAGCACAAATAAAAACACAATATACATCATATCATATACATGGTAGTTTTTCCCAGTGCCATATTCAATTGCAACCCCTATATTTTATATTATGGCTCCAAACCACTGCAAATACCAAACATAACTACTCTAGATTGCCTCTCACCCAACTATTTGATAGTGAATAGAATCCAGAACAAAAACTTATTATCTACAGAATATCAGTTACAAGAAGAAAAATGTGACTATGCCTGTTTATCTTCCTCAATCACTTAATCTGCAAAAAGCCTACCACTGCCAACCATCCAGGTCCCTAAGGCCGGAGGACGTCACTGCTGCAGTGGCAAAAGTTTGGACAGTAATGTGCATCTACACTAAATATTGCAGTGCTTCCTGGGATTTTATCTCGAGGTTTACGGTGTTCCCTGTGGTGTGGTTCTTTTCCACCAAGAAGAAAAGAAATAATATTCAAATAATTTTATCCTACACCGACATGGTCGGTAAAGCAGAATGGAAATTAGATGGATGAATATTGGCCATAATAAAGAATTAGATACTCTTTGTGAAGATCTTGTATACAAAAAATATTGCAGTTTTTCTTGAACGGTCGAACCAACCAGAACCTGCCTCTGAATTCTCTCATTAGTATGCTTATAACCAGCCAAACTATGCTAATATCCCACAAACTATAGCCATGCATCAAATATAAAGTACATACTAAGAACTACGAAGGGATTCCATGCCTTGCAGAGATATTGCATTCACAAAATATTGGCATGAATCAATAACTACTAATAATCTGCAACTTGCTTGATTGTGTTTGTTATGGCATTTTACCTGCTAAGAATTATAGCAGTGCACAAGAACTGAGATGCCTCAATTAATCTGACTTCTTGAAAATATATTGTATATCAAAGACAGCTGAATAAGTCAAACCATAAAATCTGCCTCTCTCAACAGAGTTCTCCAGTGTCAATAATCAGTAGCTACTACAGCCAATGCTAACCTGATAAGAACTATAACTGTCGATCAAGCCTGGAGAAAAAATGGACCACTCCAAGAACTGGGTAGGTTACTTAGTTCCAATTGTACTTCTCCTGAACAATGCTCACAGCTGACTAGACTTGCTAATAGTGGGAAAAACAGAGACAAACAATTCCCAAATGCAGCATCCTTCAATCCACTAAAAGCTTGCAAAGTTGACTCAACTAAAGGAGCCCGAGTAGCCAATTCACCCCTTCTTGGAGAACCTAATGGAATCACACAATGTGCCCCCCTTGAATGATTACCACAATACTCAGGAAAGGACTTGGTAGAAGCTTCATTTATGTAAACATGTAAAACTTCTTCACACAGTTCTATAATGCGGGATTCTATGTTAATTTCTTTAGCAAGAATAGGTTTTCCATGTGCTACACTCTGTAACAGCTTAAGATATTCCTGATAGGAATCACTCTCTAGACGAAGTAAAGGAGGATGTGTCATCTGGGTCATCCAAAACATTTCCTGAAGCTTCAAACACAAAGCATAGTCACTGTTCACTTCATGTGCATAGACAACTATATAATAATGTGTCATCTGGGTCATCCAAAACATTTCCTGAAGCTTCAAACACAAAGCATAGTCACTGTTCACTTCATGTGCATATAAAACTATATAATAGAGTATGTCTAGAAGTGCAATAGTATTTGCTGTTGACAATTGTTCTACATGCATATGATATATCTCTGTGATAACCTAAGAACAAGGGAAATTAATCTCGTTTAGAAAGCATATAAATAAGTAAAAATGTCGGACTATATTCACCATGAACATAACATCAATAGTTATAACGAAATTGCAACAACATTTGTAGAAAATAATCCCATACATTTAACAGTAAGAAAAAAGATTAGGCCATGACAAAACGTCATAATGTCAATAACAATATTCGACGTACTATGATAAAACAAAAATGAGATTATCTTCAAATTTATATTTAAAGCATGTGTACCATGGTCCACACTAAGCTGCCTCAAGTTTTAAAACAATCAATTTCTCCCGTAATATTTCTTTTGCTCCAACTATATACACAAAGATTTCATACCATTGTAATTGAGTCCCAGGTGACAAATCTATCGAGTTTTGACAAAAGCACACTTAAAAGTGAAACAAATACTTTCATCATTGTCAAAAAAAAAAAAAAAAAAACATGTAACAATAGAATGAGGTTATGAAGTATAAGTATGTTAACAAAGATATCAAAACTATGCCACCACATCCACTTGTTCCTCTTCAGTTCTCATCTTGTATAGTTATTTTGCAAAGGATATAGGATTCTTGACACACTCGCTTGCCTCTGTCACTTTTGGATTACTTTTACAGTCATATTAACCATTTGTGGTTAATGTTTCATCTCATTTCTTTTTAAAATTGAAAACTTTTTTGGAAGGTACAAAAGCACTCAATGTCAACTTTCTCTCATAAATTCACTTTAAGAGGAGCCACAGAAAGTGGTGAGTTGATAGTAAGTTCCAATTCCAATGCTTCCAAGAGTGGAGAATGTCTGTGGATTGTGGAAGGAAGAAGGGAAAACAGATCTAGTCATTAAAGGAAGTCGAACTAACTGCTACATTTGGGCCTTAGCAAATGGATGAAACATAGACTCCGGTTCAACACCACAACAACAATTTGCAGAATGAATCTACTTTCACTACATTGACAAGAGTAAGATGGAAGGGTATCATGATTCCACCTCAAATACAGAACCAGTCCTTGCATATCCACATGCACCAGAACTAGCAAATCCCTCCTTGTTAGCAAAGGAACTTAACCAACAACATTTCACACATTTCACACATTTCTTCTCTAAGAAAAGTTCCCAAGATAAACATGTTGGATAGGGTTAACAACTTTGTGGTCCTCTAGTAAGAATTCAATAAAGAGTTCCCATGAGGCATAAGCCTTATGTCATGTAATGCATGAGGAAACTTAGGGCGTCCTAGGAATGTTGGTATTTGTAACACTATCTTCACTCCTATGCATGAAATTTTCTTTTTAAAAGAAGCCTTATTGTCTTTCGGCTCCAATCGTTGTTGCGCAACTATTGGTAAGGGGAAGATAGAAACACTACTCATGAGGAAGGATGAGGAGGTTTCGATTGTACACTCGCTCCTTGGATGGCTACTTCTATCTTGATGGTAGACACAATCCATTTTCTAGATGTTGTTAATTAACATAGTCCACGTTAGATCTATGTGGGCGTTCTACTCTTTGTATGCTCCAAATGATCATGGTAGAAATATACTTGTGGGATTGGATGTCCCAATCCTTGACATTGGACAATAGTTGAAGGGATTGTTGGTGAAACACAGTGGAGTTGCATGGAAATCACATTGGTGGGTGCAATAGTACTCTTGGCCCTTGGGTCTATGAAAAAAGTCAAAATGGTTGGGCCAGACTTCAAGGACAACTGGATGGGTTTGATGCAAATTTGCACTGCCACTTTTATCAATGAGTCTCCAAGGGTTGTTTCATATAGTGAATTTGTAATTGATTCATATCATTTACCCATCCACACCATTGTGTTTGCTATTTAGGACTCTTGTTTTGCTTCCAACTTGCATTTTAAGCTTAATGTTTCATTGTTAAAATCTCATGAAGGTATTCAAGACACTTTACTAACAGGAAACTCGGGTTCAATTTTATGGTGGGAAACTAATATTCAGAGGATGAGAAAGTCTTTAAGTAGTAAACTATTATTTGGTGAGACACTAAGTTTCATTGTTTGAGGCTTGTCCCTGGAGACAAAGTTTCATTGTTGTCCAAGGTTTTTCCCTTCGCTAATAGGAAACTCAAGGTGAATTTTATGGTGGGAAGCTACCATTTAGAGGATGAAAAAGTCTCTAACTAATCAGCAATGAATGATTGCATAGAACCTAGAGCCAAGGAATGGTAACAGTCATGCTAAAATAAATTTAGAAGAATATCCTTTTTATCTTGCAAAGAAAACTTGTTCTGGGGTTATTGCATATCAACTTTGTGGTTTTAAGGAATATAAAGAAAAGGGGGCTAAGATTAGGGTATAAATCAAATGGAATAAGGAGGGGTCTGATACTACAAGTAACCACACTAGAAGCATAGAAAGAAGCTACTTGTGAAAAGAAAATATTTTACTTCAAAGTTCACACAACTTGCTATCAAGCATAAAGGGCACCTTGTTGAGCTGTCTAACCCTGCACCTGCAAAGGAAAATCAAAACAAAACTACTTATACTTGTAGGTGGAACCAAGGTCTCAATGGACACTTCTACTCATCAAAGGCCTTCTCCGAAGGGGAGCTATTCAATGACTATCAAGGATAACCATCCTTGTTGAACCCTAACCCTCCAATACAGTTGGGTGAATTTGATACGTACTTTTCAATAGATGAATAGGTTATATATATTGTTTAACGATTCAAAAATAATCTTTCCATTTTTCATTTCTTATGAAAGATGCCTCTGGAAAAGGAGCTCTACAAGTGTTACAATGATAATTAGGAACCTAAGTGTTGGAAGGTGGAGTCTTCCTAGGGGTTTGGAAAGGGTTACCTCTGTTTAGTGCTAGACAAGGAGGAAGCGACTCAAGGAATGTCCCCAAGTGGTGCATGGATAATTGTTGGTGCATTAGCATATGTACAATACTACTATTAAACATTTTATCGACAATATTCTTCACAACATAAATATTCTCTTTAGATTTAGTTTCCCTACAATGAGGGTGTTGATTGAAAACATCATGCAACCTTTTGATAATCTAGTTGTGGAAGAAAAGCACATGTCACACACCATATGCCCTAATGTTTGTGTTTTTGTGTAGGTAGACATTTCACAATAGCTTCCCTATAATATTCTTATGCTTTACAATGGTTATGTGGATGTTCCTAGGGTCTTTATTCTCAACCTCCCTACTTGTTGCTCAATGTGTTTATCTCTTGCTCATTTTATTAAAGATTGTTCTTTGCAGAAATAAGAAACTTCTTCTGCCACTCCCCAAAACCCCTTCACTGAAAAAAGAAAAAAATAATCCTTGAAAAACCTTCAAATCAATCTGAATATTATTAGAACTGTAGGTGAAAAGCAAGAGAAAAGCAATGTTCCACAAGAATGCATCCCCCAGGGTTGGGGGTGCGCTCCCCTCATTTCCATTTCCCCTGAGGTGAGTGGGTGCCTTGGAAAAACTTTCCCAACACCCCACTTTTTTTAGAAATGATGGGAAACTCAAAGGGAAACACCCCTCAGAGGTGAGGAGCATCTGGGAACCCCCTCATAAAAAGGGGGATGCCCATATGCCCCCTCACAATTTTCTAATTTTTTTTATGTAACTTGAAACAAAAAAGGGAAAAAACTCAATAAAATGATAAGCCTAAAAGCTACCCAAACCTATTTACCTCTTCTAAAATCCCAACCCCTCTTATTCTCCCATTTGAATCATTTGTTATATGCAAATGGTTTTCCCTTGGAGAGAATCCACATAAAGCTAGGAAGAGTGGAGCGAATTGGAAAGGTAAGGGGCGTTTTCATTGCTTGAATACTGGATCAGGGGGTTTGAAGGCTGGAGCAATAAATCTATTGGACATATTTTGAAATTTTCCTTGGGAAAAGTTCCCTAGAGCAGCTTAGTGCAAATTTTCGTGATTTTTTGGTTTGCCTTCAACATTGTTTCAACCAACACTGGAGGTAGGGTCAACATCTATGTTGTTGGGAGCGGGGAGCGGAGCAAAAATCAAAATTTTCAAAAGTTCCCGTTTTGGGAGCATTTTTTGTATAGTATATATTTCAATATTGTTCGATGGATTTATATCTAAACAATATGTAGGATGTTGAATTATATATAAAATACATGGATTAAACCATATAACACCAATCATCTAGTACGATTATAACTTATAACATTATAATCAAATGATTAACCATAAAAAAATTTATAGGAGCTTGGAAAAGAAGGGAGGTACCATAACATTGTCATTAATTAATCAACCTAGTATAGGAGCATTTAGTATATTGAACAGAAGGGAACACCTTAGGAGTGTGGTCCCAAAACTGGGAGCGTTTTGGGAGCGAGCTTCGGGAGCGGGAGAGAGGGGGTGGGGAGAGCTCCCACGTAACATAGGGCAGGAGCCATCTTATGGACATTGCCAAGCTAGGATTTAATGAAAATAAGAGATTGAAAAAACAACCCACATAATTGCTCAATTCTCTTGAAACTAAAATAGCCGCATCAACCAACAAAGACACCAGCATTGACAGAACATGTGTAAGTTATGGTGTTAAGAGTTCTTTCTATGTGGAATTACTATTCTCAATGTTTGATGTTTCTTATTCATGGTTCTATTTAATAATATAATAATGTAATAGAATCCCAAATATTCTATAATAACATGCAAAAATTGAAAACATCAATGTGCTATAAAGAATCATGGGACAATTATGTAGAGATAATCCCTATATCTAAAATTCCTTACTCTTAGGTTAACAATTTACTATTGGAGGAAAAATCTCCCAAAAGAAGCTAAAAAAATGATAGTAATTGATTTTAGTTAGATGACAAAAGTAGAATTTACTAATATTTAAATAAATTTGCACAAAAAGACATGGACTTAAAGATTTTCCAATGCTAAAAGTTTGTGGCATGGAATTCTATGGCTTTATAGCATTAAAGTTGCAGAATTGTGAGAGTTTGCAAAATAATGTTGTCGCACTGTAGGGGTAGCCTGTGAATTCTGGTAGGTCCACAAGAAATGTTGTAGTGCAGAATAAGGTTCTCAAATATATTGAAATTTAAAATGGTAGAATATGACCATAAGTTCCTGTTGTTGGCTTGCATTTCACAAACCTGTTAGAATGAAAGAAACATATGCGAGTAACATACCCTAGACACTGTCAAAAGGTTTAGTAAGACCAATATCCACGCCAAATATTTCAGGTGGCCTTATGTCTTAGAGGTCTTCGAATTATAGGAAGAAAAAAATTATATGTCTCTTATATCAAAGAAAGTATCAGTTGCATGATTCTTTATTGATATTACAATATGTGACACTCTTCTCAAAGTTGAAAGATTATGTTTCACTATTTATAATTTACTTAAGTTGGAGAGTATGCAAATTTTTTTGTGGCTTAGATACATATGTATGACATGATCTTTTTGAAAGCCTCTAATTTGCTCCTCACTGGTTATTGTTCACCATTAAAAGCATGATTCCTATCGGAAAGAAGAAAGAAATAAATTGAGTATATTAGTTTCCACAAATAACCAAAGACAAATGGGGAGTGCTTAGGGTATGTCCTTTGTATAAAATGACCAAAAAATGCAGAAGTTTACATGCAAAATGAGATAAATACTCAATCATGCAGTTAGGAATTCCCCTATAAAACAAGGTAGAAATATCCAGGGAGGTCTTGATGAAAAGAGAAACTCAGCTGAAACCATCATCTCGATCAAAGGGGAGCTTGAATAATCCATCATTATGAAATAACCAATATATTGCCAAAATGATTTGATTAAGAAAAAGTACAAGCATTTTCTAGCAAAATTGATGGTGTGCATGAAGGTATGTGGTGTGCCTAACCAAATGTGGAGTGAATTTTTGAGTTAATTGCATAAGTACTTGGGTATGGAATTTCATCGAACACTTTGTTGGTGACTTCTATTTATCACTGTAGCATTCTATTTTTAGAGATCTCTGAATTTCTTTCTAGCTTTTGTGGTTTATGCTAATATAGATTTATTTCAGATTTTAGGTATGCCAAGAATTTCATTATAAACCTATAAAGATATTTACAGACCATACATGCCTTCCTTGCATTAAAATTTAGAAGATTGATCTCATATCATGGAAAACAACATCAATTTATTACTATATGCTACAACAATCATTAATGAAAATTTCACTAATATTTAAATGGCTGTAACAGCTACTACACCATATCAAAGTAAATTAGAGTCAGTTGATTGTTCTGACCTGTATAATGCTGTGGGTTGGAATTCCCCTTTTTAGTAATAAAATGATCCTTGGAGTGTCACAACTTGATTGAACCTATGTCTTGGCAGCTGATAAACACAATGAGAATTTCCCAGTAGTATAGTATGATGCCCCATTGTTTTGGCGTATTTATCTTCCCAAATTACCCCCCCAACACAATGCAATAAAATTCCATCTTCCACTCCAGTCCTCTGCCCCTAACTTGGTCTCTCAATACCATTGTCTGACGATCCTACACCACCAAAATTAGAAACCATTATTGATACCACCTTGATACCACCAAACCTTCTCAGATCAGTTCTACAAAAAAATATGTTTTCATATCGATGGTGCAGGGGATAAATTGATCACTCCTTGAGAAGTGAAAACCTGTTCAATATGTGCCAAAGAAAATTATCCCACGCCATTCATAAAGAATTTTATCGATGCTTGCATAGGCCATGCGTTTATATCTTTATAGACATTTTATCTAGTTACAATCAGATTTAGATTTGGCCCTAAGACCAATATAATACCGTGTGGCATAGGCTTGCTCGTTTTGCTACCGATATTGTATCTTAAACTGGATCAATAGAGTCATTATCTCTCCATTTGGACCTAGAATCCTGCTTCTTGGTAAACAGAGTAAAATCCTACCTTTGCCCTTGTGCTTACCTCTTCTTATAGGATTTTTCTTTAGCTTATAGTGCTTCAACTGGAACTAGATAAAGAACTGGGCACAATAAAGAACATCTGTTACCCGTGCTTCTGTTGCTATATGTGACTACGCAAACCTTTTACTATTGAGTCCTCAAAGACAGATGCAACAAAAGAAGTACTAGACATGATGAGTCCAAGGAATAAAATGAAGCTTTGGCCACTGTCTCTTCTCTGCATACCCTTGTCCTACCTTTGTGTCTGTTTCCCTCCCCTTTCTCAAAACGACGATTCCCCTCAGGATTTATGTCGACCACAAATCCCTTACACCATTAAACCATTGTAAAATCTTTAGACCAACGTGACGAAGACTCCACAAACCAACATGACTGAGTTCATTTCATCTCTGCCGAAAAAATTGGTAGAGGTGGGAAAATTTGAAGGGATAGTTCATTTCATCTCTGTACTTTCAACTAATTTTTTGTTTTTATGTTTTCTTTAGTTTTTAATGCTAAAGGATAAATCTTCAACTATCAATTTTTATTAAAAAATACCTTTTAAACATAATTTTTTTATTAAAGAATTTAATTTTTAATTTATATATATATATATATATATATTATTAAGGAATTTAATTTTCAAATAAAAATAACAAGTGTCAACATTATGCATATGAAGTATATGAAGTAATAAAAATATGAAAGAAATCCCTCCTGCACGTGACCTATGAACGAGAGCATCGAGTGATTGACCGTGAGTTCTTCCTCCATCGCTAGAGCACAACGCAGGCTAGGAGATCTAGTCATCGGGGAGTGCAGGCACACAGGCTTGGTCACGCAGCTGGAACTCATGAATCAATGATATCAATCAACATCATTATTGAGCATGGGAATTACTAAGTTTGCGTTTGGAGATCTTGGCCCTCTTCTAAGGCAACTTCTAGAATGGGATTCACCCTCGGATCCAAGTCCGAAGGAATGTCGAATAATTTCAGATGAAGCCTTCAAGGATTTGGTGGCTTCCACATCTCCCCCACCTCTGTCTACCCTGGAATCCAACGATGCAAAATTTGTTAAGCATGCAACCGCTCCTCAAATCTAGATAATGTCAGTAACTTCAGGGTTGAAATCCCTAGCTCTGAGTGAGAAAGGCCTGATAGGTCAGTTTACAGGAATTCGGCCTTTGCCAAAAACTATGGACATATGGATAAAATAAATTGGATGCCCTTGATCTTTGGGGGCTTGCAAAATTGTTTTTACGGAAAGGGGTTTTTTACCTTCTTGTTCGAAAACAGAGATGACAAATATTTCATCTTTAGGAGCGAACCCTACTTCAAGGGTCCTCATGGTTTATATATAAACAGCTAGAGCCAATCTTTTGACCCAGAAAAGGATGTGCCATCGGCTGTCCCGGTTTGGGTTCGCATCCCACATCTCCCCTTTCACTGTTGGAATGATGAGACTCTAGAAGTAATAGGGAACTCTATTGGAAATTATATCAACAAAGTGGAACCAAAGGGTCCTTTGTTTTCCTATGCAAGGATCTGCGTTGAAGTAGATCTAGAGAAAGCCCTGCTAGAAGCTGTAAATATATACATGGACAGATGGGAACACATTCGAAAGGTATATTATGAGCAGCTACCTTTCAAGTGCAAGAAGTGCCACAAATACAAACACTTTGTTAACAAATTCCCAAAAGTAGTTCAAGAAATTCCATAAAAAATCAAGAGGAAGGAGCCAAAGAGAAGCAAGGAAAATCCTAAAGAAGGAAAAGAAGCCTCGAACTGCACATGGAAGAGGGAGAAATCCCACCCTTGGAAACAATGTTAGTAGAAATAAAAGAAGAAGAGATCCATGCATCCACGAGTATCCCTACCCTATCTCCCAGAAATGAAAGGAACAAAAAAGAACTTGAAGGGTCTACAACACCAAGGGGCACTTGGGAAGAAATGGTAAAACATAGAAAAGTCACACCGTAGGGTTTCTCTCCAGAAAAATAATCATCAGAAGGATTTCAGGAATCGCATGACATAGCTTTGCATCCAAACACCATAGGAAGAAAGTCACAAAGATACCATAGAGAGAAGGAAGCAAAAAGAGAGCTAGAATTAGGAAGACAGAGAAGTCTCGAGAAAACAAAACTTCTCCAGTATCCTAAGAATCCAGGAGGGACAAAAATGGATGGCAAATCTCAAGTAGGATCTCAATCAAGAGGATTTAGCTTCACTATACATCTCTAATGTATATGGGCCAAAGCATTACATGGACAAGATAATTTTCTGGGAAGATATCACTAAACTAAAGGATGATCTACAAGGAAAAGACCTTATTATTGTCGGGGATTTCAATACCACTAATTCACAATCTAAGAAACGTGGAGGAACAAAGGCCAGTGACCCATTTGGTGATAATATGGAGGAATTTATGGCAGATCTGGACTTGTTGGACATTCCTATGAAGAATAGAAAGTACACATGGAGCAATAGAAGAACTAGAATTGGACATGTAGTGGATAGGATGCACAAATACCTGGTAAGCCCCACATTCCTACGGAAATATATCCTCCTAGTCTCTCTTTATCTCCCTTTAGCAGTATCCAATCATAAGCCAATCTCTCTGATTTTATCCCCACCAATAAATCTTGGGGTCATTCCTTTCCGATTCAATCCGATCTGGTTGCAAGATGAAAAAATTCTTGGTTTATTTAAAAAAGAGTGGAACCTATAATACTTCAAATCGCTGAACTATATTTTGGAATCAAAACTCAGATACATGCGATATTCCCTTAAGAGATGGATTAAAGAAGGTTTTAAGAACCTAAATAAATAAAAAAATTGAACTTCAAATTGATTTAACCACTCTACAATCTTGTATGGAAGTTGATGAGGTGACTCTAGTGTTTTTGAGTCAGGAGAAAGAGCTGAACATGAAAATATTAAGCGTTGCACGGAAGGTAGAAGAGGTTTGGAGACTGAAGTCCATACAGATGTGGCTAAAAGGAGGAGATAACAACACAAAGTAATTCCATAAGAAAACCAATATTCAACAAAGTTTCAATGCCATTAAGGATTTGAAAGATAAATATGGGAATAAGATAACAGGGCACGAAGAATTAAAAGAACATGCTTTCACCCATTTTCAAGAGCTCTATTCTGACACTGGAGAGACACATATGGAAGCGCAAGCGAACCTTCTTCCTAGTATACTCTTGCTCATCAATGATATAGAGAATAGAGAGCTTGCAAAACCTATTATAGAATATGATATAAGAAATGCAATTTGGTCACTCCATGTTGATAAAGCGCCTGGACCAGACGATTTTACCATAAACTTCTACATAGAAACATGGGTTATTTGAGGGAGTAAAAGAATGTAATATGTGATTAATGTGTCAAGGAAAAGGGACAAATACTAGGCAAAAGATGGCAATTTACAAGGTGGGAGGACACATTAATTAAACTCAAAACCTCATACATCCAAATATGCCATGTAAGTAAGGATAATTCTTCTGCATCAACCTTACCTTAGGTATTGAGGGGAGGATATCCAAACTGCTTCTTAAGAAATAAATAGTCTGGAAGATTAAAATTAGAGCTACTTTTCTTGCTACTGGGGATCAGAATACAAAATTTTTCATAGATTTGGAAACTATCGCAAAATCTTGAATACAATTTGGATATTAAAAGATCTTGCAAGGGTAATTTGAATTTGCAATTTGGAGATTTAAAGATCTTGAAAATTTGAATGTAATGCGAAAATTAAAGAAGAATAAACATGCAAAGTCTCAAAATGGAAGGGTTGGGCACCAAGCACTACAAGGATAATGTGCTAATTAGGTATTACTTGTTTTAATTAAATGATGCATTAAAGGAGTAGAGTCTACACTCAATTCTTAGTTGAGGCCCAATCAAGATCAAGTAAACAAGAACCTGAACAAGAACTTCACCAAAGGCCTTTAATGACATGATTCCACTATTGTGGAAATGTATAACGAAAAAAAATGAGAAATATAGAAAAGCACAAGTATAAGGATTAATGTATATTTAGGGATGGGAATTGGCTTGATCTAAACCATGGTTTGGGGTCAAACAATAGGGATTATACCCTAATTTTTTCTTTAAGGGATCATGCACCATGTGTAAGGCCCGATACTATTGTATATCCCCTATGAAGGTATATTTTTCCTATTAAACATATATAGAACCCTTTTAAGATTTAGTGCATGACAGGAAGGCATGATAATTCCCTAACCATGGTCCATGAAAAATAAACTAGGGAATTAGGTTATACCTATTGATTTCAAGTCTTATGAACAATGTGTAGGGCCTTGGGCTACCACATATAACCTAATATAGTACAAGGATGATTTTGAGTAGAAGTAGTATTTAGGAGCCATTAATTTGAGGTCTAGAAGTGGTCTTAAATCATTATCTTTAAAAAAAACTATAGCAATAGTCACAAGCATCGTAAAAAAATCATTAGAATTATGAATGGTAACAAACATTTTTTAACAATCTCCAAAAGTTACTATAAATAGTATTACAGAGGGTCATTAAAGGATCATTAGTAGAAGTGTCACCAAAGAGAGCCTTGGAAACATGCAGCCTTTAGTAACCCTCACCAAAAGTTCCATTGAAAAATGCTTTGGTGGAAAACCTTAAAGGAATGTGTGGCAAACCATGGGTTTCTTTTCTTCTACATTAACATTGTGTGTTATAGAGTTGATATCTGACATATACCCTGCCTCCTCCATCTGCCTAGCCAAACCCTCAAGCATGCCATAGACATGCTATATTTGAGAATGTGATATGTCTCCCCCAAGGAATGCATGTACTTTGTTATTTACTTGAATCCAACTAGAATATGGAACTTTTTGAATTCCCTTGTTTTTCCTCATTTGTCTCATATTTGCTACAACATCCAACCGCATTGTCATTGCATAAATATTTGACATCAACACATAGGTTCCTACATTTTTTGGTTCCAACTCAAGAAGATGTTTTTTTGCACGTTCATCTTCAAATTTAGGTGAATCCTACATGCACCAATCATGGCTCCTCGAACAACAAAATCAGGCTAAAAATTCATACATTGAATGAAATTTAAGCCTAATAAATTCACAAGAATCATAGAAGATCTGTGTTGGAAGTACAGTAGATCCAAACCAATAAGGTTAGAAAAATATTGATTAGAGGGAGGAAAGGTTCAGGGAATAATATAAATTTTCATTATGTTGGTATTTCCCCATTATGAATGTAGTCTAGTAGGGCTATTAGAAGGGAAAGAGAGGGAAACAAACAAAATTTTGTAAGTTAGAAGGTACTATAAAAGTTTTAGGATATGCATATAAGAAATAAATGGTGTCGATAACTAACATTATATGACGATGATAAAAGATTCCTTATAATATGGTGATGATAAAAACTTCAAGTTATTGTATGGAACACTTATGGACTATATACCTTGAGAGAGAAGATAAAAGTTCGACACCTTGGTCTTGTGGGTAAAAAGGGTTGTTTCCCCACCTTTGATGGTACAACTTGGTATTGTGGTGTTAGGGTTGTCTTCCCACTTTGTTGCTACTATACCACTAACAAGCTAGTAAGAAAGGCAATAACAATCCAAGGGTAAATATCCAAGCCCTCGGTTTCAACCAGCTCTTGGTTTTTCCTAGCCTAAAAGTAAATGATGCCATCCTGCCTATCATAGTGAAACACCAATGATTTATATAGAATTTTTTGGCCCATTGTGAAGAGGAATTTAGAAAAAGGATATCATTTAGAATGATAACTTGTTAAATAATATATTCTTGTTAAATTATTAAATTATTAAAAAAATAGAATTAATGTATGTATGCATGTTAATTTTTAAATTATATATTTTCGTTTTTATATGAAAACTAGAATTAATGTATTTATGTTAATTTTGTTATTTTGTATAATATGATGGAACTTTAATTTGTGAAAATAAGTACTTACAAATTCACATACAAGTAGAAAAGGTGCAACTAAAGTTAGTGCACCGACCATGAGATCCATACTAAAATGATATGGCATAAGATACTAGATTTTTCCTTATACCATGGAATGGTCCTCAAGATCCTTCAATCACAATCCTGACTTCAAGTGTGTGTGGTGATTTTAATATCTAATCAAGAGCACTTATCAATATACATAATTCACTTAAGTTCCATGGAACTTATCTTTTTAATGAAATCTTTCCCAAAATCATTGTGGGAGATGCACACACCACCCAAAATTAGGCAAGCTTTCAATCAATAATCTCTCAATGTAGATTCCATCCCTAATTGATGATATGACATCACAAGGACACGGGTTCAATATCACACTCCAGGCTATATTCGAGGTAGTCTCCCTAGTCTAAAAATGCCAGTATCCACAAAATTGTACCATCCTTGTGGTCTCTCCTCTCTCCCCCCCTTTATAATTTGTTCTAGTGAATAATAATACCCTCCATGAGGAATCCCCCACCAAGTATTATGAAATCCCTCACATGTGGAAATCATATTTCCTTCGATTTAGGTTGCCTTTCATAGTAAACTTTGGGTTTTATCTCATTTTTATTTAACTATTACAAAATATTCACGATTTGACATGACCATGACCATGATATGATGATGATATTAGGACAATGTTTTGGTAGCATAATAGTATTTATATACAAGACAATCTAGGTCACGATGTCAAGTCCTTGGGCTAGTTACCTATGTGAATAATTTGGATGTCACTTGATGACCATGTTAGGTTAGGGTACCAAAATTACAACATAATGGTTTACCCCTTACACCATCCTTGAAACTAGGGAAATAGTTGTAGGTTTTCCTATGATTTATATTTCATCGAAAAAAACCAGAACAATATGACAATGAAGGAATGGGAATTGGTGCAAGTAGGTAACTAAATCCAATGGAAGCTCTAGCAGCATTTATCACTCTAAATGATTTTGAAAATGGATCAGGAGGATGAATTTATTTATATACAAATTTGGAGCTTAGATTGAGAACCTATTCACATGAGAACGCAACAACTTGATAGAGGTTTAAGCCTCCAAAAACGTGGTTAGTTCAACCTAAGTCGATACCACCTAGATAAAAGGTCATCATGATCCAATTAGAATTAAATAGGCCGTGAACATTTGTATTTTCACGTATTTGATAGGGTAGTGGTTATTTCTTAGGGTTTTATACATTGCTCGAGTCAATTTTAAAGGGAAACATACATTATAGCACTAGTTTGACTAGGAAATGAACAATGTTTGACTTTTGTGAGAATGGATCTCAAGCATTAATATACCTTAGTCATATGAGTTTTGGGTTGCATTACTTCATTTTTGTGGTAATTTGTCGTGATTGGATCAGTTTGGGATGTATTCAACATCAAACATTAGAGTCACGTAAGGACATAAGTGGCATTTTAACACATGTCCCTTGATGTATGAGAATAGGAGGGAAATAAAGTTTGAAATACATCATTATATAAAAATAATGAGAGAAAGTTTAAATGAGGAAACTATATATTGAAGAGATGAATGAGACCACCTCCAAACATAGTAAGGGGGAGAATATCTATCTCTTAATATGAGGCAGGGATACACATTCTTGTGTAATAATCAAGTACAATATGGGACCATGAAAAAATGAAATGGCACATATGGATCCATGTCATGAGATACCATATAAATTGTTCTTCCTTCTATATCATACTAATTATGTTGAAGTAATGTCACCCATGGGTGCACAAAATGGTAAAATATAACCCTAAATTCAAGGAGGGTCTAAACTCTCAAAGAGCTCAAATAGACGTTAAAAAAAGGATACAGATGTCCATGATCTTCAAGTGGTTATGGATACAAATGTACTCCTTTTGTTGAAAATACATTTTATTAAAGAAATATTGAGTACGTGTTGGGATTATGTTTTATTGGAACATTGATTTTATTATTTTGGAGGAAGTATTAATGTGGAAAGAAATCCCATCGTAGTATTATGACACTATAATAATGGCTTGTAATGAGAGGGAATTTAGAGTGATGGTGTATATTTCTATCACTAGAAAATTCAACACAAGAACATATTGCATATAAATATAATTCCACTACTATAAGAGATATAGCCCCCCAATTCCCTAACCCCCTAATGTGACCATAATCACCATAGTGACCATAACCTCGTTAAACCATAAACATGACTCCTTATAAACCCCCCATTCCATAATACCATAACCCCCTAACCAATTAAACCCTAATAAAAATAAAAATTTAATCCTCATCATAATCATCATCATCGATAAGGCCCTAAATTTTGTCCATGAATGATAGCTCAGGCCATGAGAAGCATTCTTGGTGCCCATGAAGAGCCTTAGAGTACACTAAAGTTTTGACACAAAGACCTACATTTTTGGCATTGAACTTGACTTGGTGTAACAAAATTTAAATGGAAACCATATCCTAAATATCACATGACAAAGTTCCCATTTATAAGGCTTACGTAGTGGCTAAGGATCCCACAAAATATGGCTCATGAAACCTTTACTTTGGTATCATTTGTAACCATCCATGTTGTTCTAAACCTCAAAATGGCCATGACTATATCCAACTTACATGCCAAATATTCCCTATGGAGGGCTTATGGTGCTAATTTGGGGCCTCATGTATGGAGCATGAGCTTTAGAGGCAAATGTTACCGCCTAAGACAAAAGTTTTGACTATATTTTAAGTCACGCATCAAGAACCATCCCCTATGCGCAAATTTTCAAAATGATGACCATGTCTCACATGTAGACTAGATATTTTCTATGTAGATTCATGCTATGTGATGGTCAAGGGGATCGTCATGGTCCATGACCACATAAAAAAATGGTGTCAACTTAGGCCATAAAGTTAAACCCTATACCATGGTGTGGGCCAAGAGATCGATTATCGATGTTATAAATCTCAAAATACAAACATATCCCACTTGTAGTTGAAAGAATATTCCCTCCATAGAGATTATGTGTTGTCTCAAGGCCTTATGACACATCACTCATGAGACACATTGTTACATGTAGGATAGAGTTTCCATACGTAGTTCTTATGTGGTAGTCTAGGTTAACATGGATGGACCATCAACCACATAGAAAATTAATATGGAATAAGACCCTAAATTTAGTTCACGGGCCATGTTATATGTTGGTAGGCAGTTTTTAGGATAATTAGTTGCGCAACATCAAGGATGCTACACAAGGTCAAAGATGTCGTGCAAGGGTGAAAAGTGGCGCGTAAGGCGGGTTGGTCACGTTTTGAGGATTTTGGGTCATTTTGACAATATTTTGTATATTTTGGTCATATTTGGTCATTATTTTGTATATTTTGGTCCAAGTAGTTAGGAAGTTGATGCAAGTGGACCACATTGTAAAAGGAGCAAACCTATAAATAGATATAAAAATTGTAATGTTGAGCATCTTCTGGATCATCGAGAGATTGGTCTCATTTCCGTCTTTTGATCTTTGGAGCATCTGTGATCTGTCTTTGATGCATGGTCTGAATGAAGGAAATCTTTTGAGGAACTATGTTTTGATGTGAGGTTAGTACGACATGATGGAAATTTGAGAGAAACACTGTGTCTTTTACTTCTTCTTGTTTTCCTATGATGCGATGTGGATGAATACTCCCATATGATGTCTATTTTTGAATGATACAATGCTTTGATGTCTTGAATAATGTTATAATGGTAGATCTGTTTACACATCCACTTTTATGCTGCAATCTGAACATGTTGTTCTGATATGATGAATGCTAATATGGATTTACAAATGTATGAATGTATGCTTGATTTGTGAACTAATGTCGCGATAGTAGAAAAATATATGTGCAATCCTCCTTCTTACTGCGGAAACTTGGTTACGACAATTATCCCTCAAAAATCTTGGGTGAGACCTCATCTACTATGTAGGTGTTGCTGGATAAGGTAAAACCTGTCTAGGTCGATGCTCAGGGAGATCGTTGCATTAAGGGTGTCGACAGTGACTGAACCCATGTTAACAAATCTGTGTCAACAAATGGTTCTATTTCCAGGACCATAGTACAAAGGAGAAGAAGGACATGTTGTGGCATTCGACAAGACCCAAGATCCAATAATGGTTTGAATATAAGGCACGAGAATTCGCTGTAGAAGAGAATCAGAACCCTGGATTAAAAAAAAGAAGTGGTTGGAATTGTACCTGTATTCTGATCTACACGAGTACTTATTTTCTGAGTTCTTGATCATCTTGTATAAGTGGTTGGCGTAGTTGATCTATCGAAAGACAAATTTCCAAGGAGGCGAACCAACTGGCTAGACCCCAGAGCTGATCTAGCAGTTGCAGGAGGTAGACAACAGAGCATTGAGGGTTATTCAAGTTTAGCTCGACAACATTTTGGAGGTCTACATCATTGATTTTGTAGTTGATATAGTTAAATATTACAACAACGTAGAAAGGGATTTCTTCAATGGACCAAGAGGTAGGTTTCTCTTATCTTTGCAATTGTAAATTAAGATACTCATCTGCGAAAAAGGAATATTGAAGATGAACTCCGATGAGTACATCCCTGGTGTGCGGAGGCTGTGGGTATCGTGGAGATGAGAGTTGTATGGAATGATATGGGGTAGATGGATTGAAGTTACGAAGAGACTATGAGGGAAGCTGAGGAAGGAAGTGGTATTATGTGAGTGGAGTAAGGTTTTGGCAAGAGTAGAGGCAAAGGACAGGAGAGAGTCCTGCTGCGACCGAGACACGAGTCCACGAGAGAATATCACAAGGGACAAAGCGACCATACAATGATGAAGGAGACGACCAAGATACGCTCTATCTCGAGGAAATGCCGACCTAGAGAAACAATGTACCCACACCTACATGCACTGCGCCACACTTAGGAAGAAATACTAGCTCGAAACAGACTTGTCTAATGTGTAAACAACACTCTAATAGTACCGGATCAATGAATGTATGACGAAGGCCCAGGATGATGCGCGATGATGTGAAGTTACCTCTGTTCCATGGGAATGAGACTGAGGATCCCAAACCATTGGTTTGTGTGTGAAGAAGTTTGGACTATAAAGAAAGATCAGGATGATGATGTTAAGAAGAGTCAGTTGGCGATGACCCTTCGAGGTCTTGCACTGGATTGGTACATGAATTTTGTACAAGTTCCCCCGGGGACTCTAGTGAAAAATCTGGCTGATATCATAAAAGGATTGATCAAGGAATTCATAAATCCTAAGTCTGAAGTGCAATACATTAGAGAGTTAAAGGAGATCAAGCAATACACAAATGAGACTATCTGGGATTTCGATCAGCAATTCAAGACATTGATGGAAAAAGTCAGTTTTGGAATGAGTATGTACAACACAAGGAATGGTTCATCATGACATTAGTACCGCATTTCAGGCTACCTTTGATGCAGCAAAATATTGCAATACAGAGAGAGGCTTTGGAGATCATGATGAAGTTGGAAGCTTCACCTGTTGGAGAAAGTGGAGTCAGTATGAATCAGATTCAAACACAACTGGAGAAACTAAAAATATAGTTGCAAGATATCAAGAACAAAAGAGAGAATCATGAGGAAGTTTGGTGTACTCGATGTCGTGTATAAGGACACCATAAGGATCCGTGCCCAGATTTTTGAAACTACCTGCTACCAGGAGCTCCAAATCCATTGAGTCATGGCAGCATGCCATGGTGCCACATCTGCCAAGTCCATGGGCATCAACATGAAGATTATGTGTATATGCAAAAGATGGTTAGGAAGTCGACGAATTTGTATTGCACGTTTTGCTGATCTGTTGGGCATGCAGACAAGGATTGTCAAGCATAAGATTTTCTCCAGGATGGAACAATGGACACATACTATCTGAAGTAAGAATACCATCGAACGATGCATCAATCGCAGCAACATCCGTAGGTGGTACAACCACAGCAGCAACCATAGCAGCATCCGTAGGTGGTACAACCATAGACGCAACCATAATTTGTACCACAAGCATAACCAACACAAGAACCACAGTCTATGCCACAACCATAGTTTTCTCTGCCAGCTCCACAGTACAACTAGATTCATTTTTGTCTACAATAGCCGCAGTATACTTAGGCATCATACACTCAATCGCAGTCTGTGCAACTAAAAACAAATCCCTCACAACAACAACAATTCAATCAACCACAATATTAGCAGCAAGGAGGATTCCACAGAGGATTCTAGGGAGGACGAGGTGGAGGACTTGTACAATGTTATAATTGTGGAGTACTGGGACATTATCAAAGAGATTGCCTAAACTTGCAAGAAAAGTGTACTTATTTTATCGCTGTGGACCACACTATTGAGAAATATCCGCAATTGATCATGAAGGGGCAAGCAAGGAACATTCTATAGTTGCAGAATTAGAACTAGAATTAGAACTAGAACCAGATTTAGAATCAGAATCAAAATGCAAATCATAATGCAAACCAGCCAGTGAATTCGCCACCAAAGAAGAACCAAGGACTAATAGTTGTGAATATATCAACATAACCCATAATGTAGGACGTTGATGTTGCTGTCATTACTCATGGAGGTGCAACGACAAGGGATGATAGCCCGATTCCAAAAATTTAGATGGCTGAAAATACCAAAGTGCATTTTGATTTTGACACTGAGAGGGACACATTCTTTGAAGCACGTGATGCAAAAAGAAGAGATCCAGGTGAGTTTCCCGTTTACGAAATGCCACCTGTTTCTTATTTAAATTTGGTAGTAGGACCATCGTGATGGAATGGTACCTTGCAAAACTTCTTTGAAAGTTGTTTGTCATTGGAAAAAGATCCTGATGCGCTCGTTGATATTGCAAGTGTGTTGCATCGACCAGAGAAGGTACAGAAGGAGTCTGCTGTGAACTCTTTACACAAGAAAAATATGAGGAAAGAGTTGAAAATGAATATTCAGATTCAGGATTATGAGGTATATTTAGTCATTCTAGATCTAGGCTCGGATGTCAACATTCTGACAAAGAAGACATGGTAAAATATGGGGAAACCATAATTGGATTGGTGCCCCATATAGCTGCAACTAGCTAACCAGGACAGAGTAACACCTATTGGGTGAGTTCCACATCTCGTAGTGGAAGTTGAAGGGATGAATACTTATGTCAATTTTGATTTTATTGAATTTGTTGATGGCGGAGGCTAATATGCTGCACTGCTGGGGATTGGATGGGCCAATGACAGCCTAGCGATGATTAATTTCAAGAAGCACGTCCTGACCTTTGAGAACCACGATATGAGAGTCATAGGCCCGATGGATCGAAATGAAGGAAGAAGGTTTGTTGAACCAATTAAGGAAGAAGTTGTAAGAGGATGGGATCACGCGTACAACATCTCATAGGATTACATCCATCCGAATGGTGAGGGAGAGCTAGGTTGGTGCAGCTCTAGATATGCATCTTTAGACTTTGATGATTCTTTGGAGAACTGGAAGAATTGAATGCATGAGTTATCAATTGAAAGTGTGGCCTAATTACTCATTCGTTGTGTTGAGTCGCAACAGAGGTTGTTTATTTTCCTACTTATGAATGACTTCCCGAGTTATCTGAATTTCTAGTTAATTGTGAAGATAAGGTTTCAGAACCACATAGATTTTTTCATTAGATGAAGCATTGAAGGCTATTCCAGCACGTTGGTGGGCGATACATAAGAATTCGATTAAGGGATGGTCGAAGTGTTGCAGGTTGATGTAGGTTCGCTTTGGGACAACAGAATAGTACCAAGATGAGAAGTATGATGGGACAAATGATCCCAACAGTCATTTGATCGCATATTAGAACATGTGGGTATCACAACCCAAGGATGAGTGTGTACATGATTTTGTACACACGTTGGATGAAATTCCACGACAGTGGTATGTGTCAGATGAATTGCGTAGAGAAATTATGACATGGGAGGATCTGTCGATCTATTTCAGTCATACCTTCAGTTTTGTGGATGCATATAGAGCCATGCATAGTGCATTGCAACATATCTATGATGTTGTTATGAAAGTAGTACCAGTCACATATCTAATGGATCCACATGAGGCACCAGTAATGCAATCGATGATGGAGTGCTACAATGTGACCGGAGGTCCTGACGACGACGATGATCCAAGGAACATCAATATTCTAGAGATAAAAGGAAGTCAGAATGTTGCATCACCAGAGATATTGACAGATCAAATGAATCAACCATTGAAAATTTGACAGGTCAACATTGGGACAAAGGAGCAACTGAAGTTTGTGAATATTAGGGACTACTGGGACAAAGACAATGGAAAATATCAATGATATGTTGCATGAGTTTAAAGATTTTTTTCCCACAAAATTTTCTGAAATGAAGGGGATACTAGGAGATTTGGGAGAGATGAAGATCCCACTGAAACTAGATGCGAATATTGTGAAGCAACGACCGTATCGCTGGAATCCGCGATACAAAGAGAGTGTCAAGGATGATCTTGGAAGAATGTTGGATGCTAGGATAATAGAACCGATTAAGGAATCAGAGTGGATTAGTGCCATGGTGGTGCAAGATAAGAAGACAAGTGAAGTTTAGATTTATGTTGACCTCAGAAAATTGAATGATGCATATTTGCACGATCCATTCCCGACACCATTTACTAATGAGGTCCTAGAAGGAGTGGGAAGTCAAGAGATATATTTGTTCACGGATGTATTTTTTGGCTATCACCAAATTAAGATTACGAAAGAGGATCGACATAAGACAAATTTTGTTACTAAATGGGGATCTTTTCAGTACACTATGATGCCATTTGGACTGAAGAGTTAGCCTTGAAATATTCTCCAGTATCATAGTTTCCACATTCAAGAGTTGTATTTAAAAGTTTCTGGTAGTTTACATGGATGACTGGACGGTTTATGGATTGATCAAGGATAATGTGGAAAACCTGCGACTAATGTTGGAGCGATGTCGATAGCATTAGATCACGCTGAATTCAAAGAAGTGCATTTTTTGTTCACCTTTTGGGATGTTGTTGGGGAATATTGTTTGCAAGGAAGGATTGCTATTGACCCGACCAAGATTGTGCTGATCCTGAGTTTTCCACCACCTACAAATGTAAGGCAAATTAGAGCGACACTAGGCCATACATGATACTGTAGCAAGTTCATCAGATGGTATGTCGTGATCACAACCCCTATGGATAAATTGCTAAATAAGGATACGGTATTCGTATGGAGTCAGGAGTGTCAAGGAAGTTTCGACACATTTAAAAAAATGATGGCTACCACACCAATACTGGATTTTCCTGATTGGACGAAGGAGTTCCATGTTCTTGTTGATGCATCGTCAACTGCGTTGGGAGTGGTGCTGGCACAACTAGGTGAAGGTGATATTGATCACCCGATTGATTTTGCTAGTCGAAAGCTGTCATCCACGAAGAAGAATTATACTGTAATAGAGAGGGAAGGGTTGGTAATGGTTTATGCATTGCATAAGTTTTGACACTACCTATTGGTGAGGTCATTTCAAGATGTTCACGAATCACTCTGCTTTGAAATACTTGGTGAATAAGCCTGTGTTGGGGGGGAAGATACGTCAATGGATACTTCTCTTTCAAGAATTTGATTTTGAGATAATTGTGAAGATGGGTCGCTTGAATGTAGGCCAAGACCACTTATTGTGAATTGAGATAGGAGAAGAACTGACGAATCTTATGGCGATGTGTCCTACCACATGAACAGGAGTAGGTATTGGTAGAAGCACACATGGGTGTTGTAGGAGGGAACTACAGAGGTCGTGCTACTACCAGGAAGGGACTCTACGCAGGGATTTGATGGCCAACTCTCAAAGGGGATGAAAAAGAACACATGTGGAGTTGCAACATTTGTTAAAGGACTTGGAAGCCCTCATAGCGGGACGAGATGCCATGAGTACCTCAGGTGACATTGCAGCCATTTGAAAAATGGGGAGTGGATTTTATGGGACCAATCAACCCACCTAGAAAGAGAACCGGTGTGTCGTATATCATTACAATAATAGATTATCTAACGAGATGGGCAGAGGCCACACCAGTTGTATATTGCACTGCTATGACAAAAACAAGGTTCTTGTTTGATAATTTTGTTACTCAATTCGACTGTCCAAATGTATTAATGAGCGATCAGGGGATCCACTTCATCAATCGCACTATTCGTGCGCTGATAGAGGAGCTTCACATACAACATAAGAAGAATAACCCCTATCATCCACAAGCAAATGGGATAATTGAAGCATTTAATAAGGTGTTGTAGCAAGTGCTCACAAATATTTGCAATGCAAACCGTGATGATTGGGATCTAAAGATTTCGACAGTATTATGCGCGTATTGCACTACCTACAAAATATTGACAGGATAGACACCATTCAAGCTGGTGTATAGGAAGGAGGAAGTTATGCCAATGGAGTACATTGTTCCGAGTTCGTGTATTGCATCGGCGACAAGAATGGACGATGAAGGAGCATTGGAAGAACGCCTATCTCAGTTGGTGGAACTCAAATAAGACTTCTTTGTTGCAAGTTTTCATCAACACATTGAGAAAGATCAACAGAAAGCTTGACACGATCGGCATATCAATAATAAACACTTTCAAGAAGGAGACCTGGTGTTGATGTATGACAACAAGTTCACCAAACATCCAAGTATGTTGTAGATGCATTGGCTAGGTCTGTATGTTATCAATTCCATTACCACGGGAGGCACAGTACAACTGCAATAGTTAGATGGTGTGATGCTGCCTAAGCTGGTGAATGGAAAATGACTGAAGCCCTACATGATGGGCATGGTACTGCATGATGCTCGAAGTATTGGAGAAATAAATAAAAAAATAAAAAAATAAAAAAATAAAATAAAAAATAAAAAAAATGTTTTTGCACAAGATGGGAATCAAGAGGATGGAGCGCAAGGAGAAAGGGGTTGCACAAGTAGAAGAGTCAGTGTTGCAGTTAGGGAACTATGACATGACTTCCACAGGGACATGATAGAGTCAAGTTATAAATAAATGAAGTAATTAAACTAGTTAACCGATAACGCTTTTGGACGAGACACACATTAATGACTGATCTGACCATTAGAACTGGAGGATCAGTGATGGATCTAGGAAATGAATGCAGGATTTAGTCATATTTATTGGACAATAATTCACATGGTTGATCCCCTTCTATAAGACTTGGAGGTTTGTGGGGTGAAATCACCATTGTGAAGAATTGAGATGTTGATAGCGTATTGTAGAGATTGAGTCGTAGAGTGCAGTTGTAGAGTTGTGAGTGAGTTGAATGTTGAGTTTGAGTAAATTGCAGAGTTTTTGTGCCTAATGCAGCAAGTAGCGCCAAAAGATATTTTGAGTGGAACTACTGAGGATTCACCCATCATTGGTGTCCTCATTGAAGAGGAGGTGGCAAGTATGTCGGTCTTTTCGTCATCAGTCACAAGGAAGAAGAGAGGGGCCAACCGGCCTAGGTCTCCAAAGTAGAAGAAAAATACAAACGAGGAGTTCAAAACAAGAATATACAGAGGCAATTGAGGCCTCCATATAAAGAGTAGGGGTAACAACAGCGGACATCCCTGGGTATGTCCCCCCCTGTGTAGAACTGTGGCCAAGGAATGGAATCCAACCTAGAATCAGAGATACCCCATCAAGATGGATGCAATTAAGAAAGGAATGGAGTGCACCTTTGACATCGCATAGTTATTAGTTAAGTTGAAGTACGAGAACCACTATATTCTCACCTCCAATGAATGCACTGCAGAGCCATTTAAAGATAGTACAGGACTGGAGGAGTATCCCATGGTGCGCACTCTGCATGAGTGGGCATTAGGATTGGACAAGTCAGTGCTATTAGGCTTGATTCACATGCCCCATTTTGGGAGACTGAAGGAGGTAAATGCATGTGCCAAGAAACTAGTGGCATGCTTTCATGGAGGATACATGTGCCTAGATCGACTGGTTCCAGTCACCATTTAATTAATCTCACAAATCACAGGGATGCCCAAGGAGGGGCGTGACCCATCACAATATTTCAGAGGGAAGGACAATGACAAAAGATTAGCAGCGAGGATGAAGAAGAAGTATGACTTAGAGCGTGAAGGGTGCGCATACAAGGTGGAAAGAATTAATGAGTAGGATGTGTGTATTGTAGCCATGATTCTTTCCAACAAATTAGTTCGGAAGAATTAACCGAACCACTACACATCAAGGGTGGTTACATGCATTGAGAAATGTGTTACAGGAGTGCAGATGAACTGGTCACTTTTCTTGTTGAAGTAGTTAATGGAGGATGCAATGTTCATGCATGCAGAAAAACATGCATTCACATATAGCTGGTTGCTCATCCTAATTGCATTATTTTCATGGATGGAGCTAGAACACTACCAAGGGATGGAGGTCGCAACTTCCCAAGTCTTCAGGGGCATGAATTACCAAAACCTCTAGTACCTGAACCAAGAAGACAAACTAAAGGGCTGTGCTATACAATTTTTTCTATATTGGGAAGCTTTACAGGCTGCAACCATGAAGGTTTTGTGGCTTAGTGAGGAATTGGTAACAAAGAATTGACGATTTGTTATATTTTCTATTGGCATGCATGCGATCTATGTCCAAGCATGATGGGACACTCATAAACAATGGTTGGCAACCCAATACAAGCTGACTAAGGAGGAATTGGATGCCATAGTCGTTGAGTGGTCGACGGACAGGAAAGCGCTAGTAAGCATAGAGGAATTATCAGATGATGAGGAGGGTCCCCCAACATATGCACCTGTAAAACCGACGTTGATGCATGACAATGACTGGGAGTCATGCGAGGAATCATTGTGGACCCCCATGAACTCAGAGGTAGAGAATATATTTGAGCACACCATAACAAGGAAGAGGTAGGAACAGGGTGAACCAAACGACACAACGGTGATGGCATATTCACAGGTCGATCTCCTTGTTGTGGCTATCATAAGAGTGACTGACGAACAGTTGAAGAAACAAAAAACTGATGGTTTTGGAGAGGTAAACACTCGACTTAGTTCTTTAATTGATGCAATTTTGCAAAGGGTTCCCGAGGCAAACATTTTGCATAATCCTGGTGAGATTAGCACTTGGAGGCAGATCGAGAATGTTTAGATTCCACCACATGCGATCAAGACAAACAATGAGGATGTCAACACCTCACTCCAACAGTTTCAGGAACTCTCATTAGATCTCAGTGAACTGTCAATCGATACATTGGTCCAATTGCATAGGGTTGCAAGTCAAGAGTTGGTTTATAGAGAGAAGATCATTAGCGACCACCTTTTGGGGTTGCAGGAACAAGAAACAACAACAAGGAAGGATATTGAAGAAATGAAGAAGGAGAAAGGTAGGTTGACGGTGGAAAAAGCACAACTATGGGATGACGGGGTGTGCCTAGAACAAGCAGTGTCTGTTTCCTTCCAAGAAGTACCAAAAATCACTGCAGACATGGATACTGAGGCAAAATAAAAGAGGCTCAGAGATGTGATTACACAACTTAAGTGCGACATTGAAGATCTGCATGTGCTGGTGAATCTAGGAACACCACCATAGTATGTTGTGGAATCAAAAAGCACTATTGAAGACTTGGTGACACAGTTGGAAGAGATGTAGAACAAGGCAAAATAAGTTACAGATACGACTACACAGTTTTGGGGAATTATATTCCAAGATGAGCAATTGGAGCAACTCAGCATGCAGTTACATGAGGGATAGGGAAAGCTAGCTATGTGGAGGAAATTGATCAGAGTGATGCCTCCAGTTGTGTAGATAATGAAAGCAGCCGAGCTGAAAGAATTGCAGCAATGCGTCACAAAGGAAATGGAGCGTCAACAGAGAAGGACCATGCAACTTGAAGAATTCCATGACATTGGTGCGCAAATCTCAATGAAAGTAGTTTCGGTGTTGTAGGTAGTTCAAGATGGATGAAGGAATGTCACTACAAATATTCTTGAACACCCACTAGAGCGTGAATTCACAGAATGCAGGGAAACAATTGAGAAGGTAAAGGAGAAGTTTAAAGAGGTCACCCAACAATATGAGGACTTCAAGGTTAATATCAGTGACTATACTATTTCCAGTTAATGTGGCTCGAGTATTAGGAAGAGCCATAAGATTGTGTTGGGGGCCCGTTGACAGGTAGTTTTGAGGATAATTAGTTGCACACCATCAAGGATGATGCACAAGGTCAAAGATGCTGTGAAAGGGTGAAAGGGAGTGCACAAGATGGTTTCATCATGTTTTGAGGATTTTGGGTCATTTTGACCATATTTTGTATATTATGGTCATATTTGATAGATTTTGGTCATTATTTTGTAGATTCTAGTCCAAGTAGTTAGGAAGTTGACTCAAGTGCACCGCATTGTAAAAGCTGCAAGCCTGTAAATAGATCTAGGATTGTAATGTTGAGAATCTTCTAGATGATTGGGAGATCAGTCTCGTGTCTGTCTTTTGATATTTGGAGCACTTGTGATATGTCTTTGATGCGATGTTCGAATGAAGGAACTATTTTGAGGAACTGTGTTTTGATGCGAGGTTAATACGACATGATGGTAATTTGAGTGAAACACTATGTCTTTTTACTTCTTCTTGTTTTCTTGTTTTCCTGCGATGCGATGTGGATGAATACTACCATATGATGTCTATTTCTGAATGATGCAATTCTTTCATGTCTTGAACAATGTTATAGTGGTATATCTGTTTATGAATCCAATTTTATGCTATGATATGAACATGTTGATATGATCTCATGAATCCTAATATGGATTTACAAACATATGAATGCATTCTTGATTTGTGAATTAATTTCGTGATAGTAGAATAGTAGATGTACAATACTCCTTCTTATTGTGTAAACTTGGTTATGACATTTCTCCCTTGAACATCTCAGGTGACACCTCACCTGCTCTGCAAGTGTTGCTGGAGAGGGTAAAACCTGTCTTGGCCAGTGCTCAAGGAGATCATTGCGTTAAGGGTGTCGACTATGACTGAACCCTTGTCGATAGATCTGTGTCAACACTATAGGCCACAATAATCATCCTTATCAATGTTACACATGTTGAAATGGCCACTATATCTCACTAGTAAGGTAAAGTAATTATGTGTAGGTCCCTACATAAGGACCAGGACAACATAAGGTCCTATATTTTTCCTTATACCATGGAATGGTCATCAAGATCCATCCCTAGTGTGCCCCTCCTCAATGTGGTGGCCACATATCACATGTAGGAAGCTCAGGATTCCCTACACAAGCCCTATGCAATGACATGGGTTATTATGCAAATACCACGAGCCCCATTAACAAATTTTTTATCCCAACAACAAAGGTTTTGGTATCAAATGATGGATTAATTATGAAGAGGCACCAATGGAAGGAGCCAAGAACCATGTCTAGTGTTCTAATTAACTTCAAAACTAGCACCATATCCCATTTACAAGCCAAAAATTCCCTATGGAGGGCCAATATGGTGGTTTGGGACCACACACATGTAACATATCTCCATAGTAAAATGCTATAGTGTAAGGTCCTAGATTTTTCATTATACCATGGAATGGTTCTCAAGTTCCATCCCTAATGTACCCCTCCTCAACTTGTTGGCCATATCTCACATGCGGGCAAAGGATTCCCTACATAGGCCCTATCCAATGACGTAGATTACTTTGCAAAGAACATGAGTGCCATAGGAAAATGTTATATCCCAGCAACATGGGTTTTGTTATCAAATGAAGGATTAATGACCAAGAAGAATCCATAATGTGACGAATCTCAAAATACCCACCATATCCCTATGCTAGGAAAAAGGTGGACTAGGGCCTCATGGATGGCCTATGTAGAACCCAAAATCCACATGTTATAGACTAAAAATCTGGATCTTCACCTTGTAACATGAATTGGGTCATGAGAACCATCCTTGGTGTACTAAACCTTCAAATGTAATACCACATCCCAATCACATGCCAAATATTTCCTATGCATGGGATATGTTGTGGGATTTTGAAATGTGATATAACCATCGCCCCCAAAATTCCAAATTCTCATCACTTTTAAGGGAGATTTTTAAAAAATCTGCTTAAAAAAAATTCATGACAGGTCAACTTTTGAGGGAGGCTTTATCATAGCTACCCTCACAAGTCCAAATTCCCACAAATTTTGGGGGCTACCTTAAAACAACCACCCCCAAAATCCCAATTATCATGCCATTTGGGGGCGAATTTGAAACAACTGCCCCCAAAAGTTAAATTATTATGACTTTTGGGGGCGGATTTAAAATAATTGACACCAATAGTTCATTTATCATTACTTTTAAGGAGGTTTTAAAACTGCCTAAAAAGTAACCTTTAGGGGGTCTTTCCAAACCCCTCCCCCCCAAAAGTCCTAAGAATTGGACTTTTGGGAGTTCTTTTAAAAACCTCCCCCAAAAGTTTAATTCTCATGACTTTTGGGGGGATTTTTTAAGAACCACCCCCAAAAG